>JASVER010000034.1:4492548-4523694 GCA_030449065.1 Oceanodroma leucorhoa
AAAACAGTAGTTATTTGGAACAACTTTGCAGAAGTTTCTAGACTTTAACATAGAGTGCTGTGACTGCAAGTGCAAAATATTTCTATGCCCTTTTCCTTTTGAACAGTTCATGGTTTGGATTAAACCATGATGGCAAGGGGAAAGATGAATGTTTTCCCTGTCTTGCAATAAACTGAATCTTCTAGCCAGAGCCTGGAAGTTCCCAGTGAAGCTGATTGATAGTGATCAATGAGAAGCAGTGATTTTGTATGTTTTAGTAGTTTTAAACTGAATCCAGAGATGCCCATTCGAAAACTGCCAGTTGCATAAAATGCAATATTCCTTTCTTCGAGGAAATTCCTGTCAAGGAAAAGCTCTGTACTGATGTGTACAGCTGCATCCTGGCACATGGTTACAGTACTTGAGATCATCAATATTTTTTGCAGACTCGGGTGTCACTCCTTTCCTGCTTTGTCCATTGGGAAAGAATCTTGTTTCTTCCCCCCCTCAGTCCATTCTCTGATCTCAGTTCAGTATACAGGTTTTTAGTCTGTCCCCCAGCTCTTTTAGGCCCAGCACTAGATCTAGTGGAGCAGACAGCAATCCATAATGCAGGAGAGAATCTGAAACATTGATTTCTGTAGCATATTTCTGATATATGCCAGTGCAAGCAAGTTCAGATACCCAGTCACATGTGTAAATCATCCGTGTGCACTCCCAGTGTGGCAGTTGTTCAAATTAGAAGTAGACAGTTCATGCATGCTACTAAATATTGATTTTTTTTCTTTGTTAATGATCATTATGAAACAGCTGTTAAGTGAGGCGAAACACTTTCTTGCTAAGCTTGTCTTTGTTCTTCTAGACATAGTTCAAACCTAAATCTTCATCATAAGCTTCTGACTAAAGATACACTGGAATTCAACAACCATTTCAATGCAACATACCTCTTGAAAGACATGGCTAAGGAGTTTTGTCAAGATGTCTCTTTAAAACAACATGTTGGACATACTTCTGTAATCTTCAAAGGAATGAACAGAACAGGCAGCTTGGTTTTTCCAATGAGCAAAATTAGAGAACCCTGTTCTGAGAGTTATGGATACGATCCATTGAATGATGGAGCTGTTCTGGATCTAAGCACTACTTCCAGCATTAAATCTGAGAGCAGTGCTCATTCTTCTTGGGATTCTGACGGAGGAAGTGAAATATGCACCATGCCCTTGGATGATAGTGATGAAAGCTGTGAAGGACCCAGCCTAATGCCCAATGATGAACTCTACCAAGACTGTACTTTAATTGAGAAAGCTAATCAAAACTTTACAAGTTTACCTTCCAGTTTGCCAATAACTTGTCATATATGTCAAAAAACTTATAGTAATAAAGGAACTTTCAGGGCTCATTACAAAACTGTGCATCTCCGCCAGCTCCACAAATGTAAAGTCCCAGGTTGCAATACAATGTTTTCATCTGTTCGCAGTCGGAACAGGCACAGTCAAAACCCTAATCTGCACAAAAGTCTGGCTGGGTCACCAACTAGCCTACAGTAAGATCATGCTGATCTTAATTTATTTCTGCTAAGAATTAATCATTTCAATTAAGGAATGTGTTAACATTAGTTTTATTTAAACTCATTTGGCTTCTAGCCCACTCRACAACCACGGTCAAATTCTTTTCTCCTGTGTGTGCTCTCCAGCAGCTTCATTTAGCAGAGCTTGGTGCTGTAGTTTTTGTGCAATTGTTTGGTTTGATGTTAAATAGCTAAAGCTTCTGTAAGGAAAAGAAAGCATCTTAGAAATGGGGGAAATATGAACATTAACTAAAGTATTTCTGATACCTGTGAAGTATTACTTGCCAACAATAGGAGCTTCAAATGAGAACCATCATCCATTGTGTTTACATGTTAAATGAGTTATTGTGTCRTGTAAGAAATGAGTAACAATCGGGGTGAGTTTCCTCTGGTTGGGTTAAGAGTTTTAGGGCTACCATTTTGTTCGTGAGACCATAGTCTGAAGCTGACTTGCAGTATTAGTTGAACATGGTATTTGCAGTTTACTATATCCCAAAATCCAAAAGATAAAATGCAAATTTGGGAAGACTTTGCGTACAGTCCAAAACTCCTGAAAATCCTGCAGTCCTTACTCTTTAAGTTGGCATTTCACTTGAATAAAGATTGCGGTATTTTGGCTCTCTTAGAATTTAATACCATTTGCTTTGCAACCTACTTAACTTGGTGGGGTTGCCTGAATAAATCTGAGACATTCTCATAAATTGTAGTGATAGAAAGTATGAATAGGTTAAGCTAAAATTTCTAAACTACAGCAAATGCATCCATAAAATAGGGGGGAAAAGTAAACCCTTTAATTTAAAATGCACTTTTTGAGTTCCACTTTCAGGAAGAGAAAAGTTTTAGTTAAAAATAGGAAAAGAAAAAGGAAGACAAAACCCCAACCAAATATCCAAACTGCTTAAGAGTTTGAAGGTGCAATTCTAAGCCTTTGAGAGACAGTGATAAATTGGATGCCGTAGATATCTTTCATGATTCAGCAGTTACTGTTTCTCTTACTGATGGAGGAAAAAACATGTTGATCTTTGTAACAATAGAAGAATGCTTCTTCTCATTCACACCATTTTTTTATGAGAACATTGTTCAATATCTGTTAAAATGTTTAATATCTTTGTACTTGTCCCTGTAATTAACAGTATTCTGCATTATGTTCTATGCACTTAAGAAGACTGGTCTTGCATTGTATTTAAAAAAACACTTTAATATTTAATTTGTAGTCGCATCATACAAATGCTGTGTGTGTACTTGTGGTGCATCTTCTTTGACTGAATCATTTCCAAAAAGAAAAAGAAATAAGAAAGCAAGTCTTGCAGTACCTTTTTTTTTTAACTTTAATTCACCAGTTGAAATCTGTTGATCAATTCTAGTATGCAAGCATGATATTGACAGCACAATCTGTACATATTATACCAAAGCGCTTACAGTATTTGTGGTTTCTAGAAGTAGTCTAGTTTTCCAGTATAACTGGATCTTAGTCTTTATTCATTTTTGTGACTGAATAAAAATAGACTGAATTTCTGGATTTCATATGTATGTAGAAAGGATAGTACAATGCTATTGCCACATGTCTTGATGTTTAACTTATTCTAAAAAATGCTATGGTATTGTAACCATTTCATATTGTATAAAAAACCAAAAGTGGACTGAATATTTCACTAATTCTTTTGAAAACTAGTTTTGTGTGTGAGTATGGGTTATGCAAGGAAAAAACATAACACAGTTGTAAATGTTTGTGATCACTAGAAATGGTTTCCATGTATTGTGTAAAGTAATCTTCTATTTTTTTAATTTACAGTAGGTTTATGTGATATTTAAAATAATCCATTTGTGCTTGAAGCTGTCAGGAAAAATTATTAGCCTGGGGAAAGTTGTGCCATTGCTTTGAGTTTCTGTGTTTTGGGGGGTGCTGTTCTGAGGTTTTTGGGGGGAGTTGGGTGGTGTTTGGTTTTYTGGGTTTTTTTTAATGGGAACTCATATCAGTGGAGGTCATGGTTTGAAAGCTAAGGGCACAATTATAGGAGACACAATCACTCCCAGCTTTTTGGTAGTATAAATCAATTATTTGCTATCCAGCTATTTCAAGCTCTTTTATATATATATATATGTGTATATATATATAAAACTATTTGTTTAATCATAAACGGTGTTTTTTTCTGAAACAAGGTGTGATGTAAACTAATGCTGTAAYGCCCATTAATTTAGCTTTCACTGTGTCCAAAAAGGAAACACATTTGTATACCCCAATAATTTTGTATGTGTTAATAAAAACGAATAATAATGCCTCTGGTTGATTCAGAAATGTAGGCTTTTGTGACTGAAAAAACTACTATTCTTAGTTTTTATTTTTAAAAAAATTCTGAAAACACATTCCATCTGTAGAGAACACTGTTTTGACAATGGTACTAACTTATTCCATAATAAGGAAGTGTCATTGTTTTAACAAGCCATTAGGAATAACGTAATAAATGTTGGCAGATATTTTATTGATTTTTTTTCTTTTCTTTGTGCAGTAGGCAAGGGTAGAGATTACTTTAAATGTCGTCAGCTAAACAGAAGATAAATACCTCATCATTGAGAACTGTGCTAAAAGATAAATATTTGGGCCCGATTTCTACTTTGTATTTTGGAAAGGTTTTTTTGTTATTTCTCCAAAACCTGGACAGGATGGGAGATTTGTCAGAATAGGCTAAGTCCTTAGTACCCTTAGTACAGCATATGTATCTCATGAAGCATTTGTGTAGCTCCCTCCTCCTAATGACCACAATGTGGCTGGACCAAGCCTTAACATCTCCTGTTAGTTTTAAATATGTGTGATGCTTATAGCAGCCTGTATCACATATTCACCACAGATGTTGAAGGAAGTAACCTCACTTCAGAATAGTAGTACCATTATTTTTTGAGCTTCTCAGAGTCTGTCTGGAAAGCTGAAGCAGCTTCCACTGACTGAGGCTCAGTTCCAGAGATGTTTACATCTGTGATGCTGCGAGTATGTACAGTTGGAGGCTCAAATGTTTACATGAGATTTGAACTGGGCCTGGACGTGCCCACCCTTGCTACCCAAGTATGTTGCTCCATTTTTTTATTTGTATCTTTTTTTTTTCCCCCTTAGAAAACAAGAGTCTCAAAAACTAGATCCTGTCATCTTTCTCTGACTCCAAAGGAGGAGGCACAGATGCACACTGCGGGGTACCCACTCTGTACGTTTGAGCATCCGATTTCTCAGAATACAGGTATTTTGAATAGTTCTTGGTAGCAAGCCTATATCGCTCTGGAACAATGAGTGTCCTAGCGCTTACAGGAGTATTTGCAGAAATCCATTTTGAACGGAGTATAAGGGATCTGTTTTTATAGCTYCAGTTTTCTAAATACTTTGAGAACKGTGGCAAAACCAGAGACTATTGTTTCTGATGAATCTTTAGTGAAGTTATACACTGTAAAACCTAGCAGAGTGGAGAAACAAGTTCTGAAAATACCTGTCTGATGCCCTGCATTGAATAGGGAAGCCTAAAAAACAGCTAAACTACTTGGACTTCGTCCAGGGATTTTTAAATAGGGTGCCAGGTCCTCCTTGAAAAGGGTTCACAAGCAGCTTCTGATTAATCAGCAAGCATAGGTTTAAGAAATGCAGCTAAACTAAAAACACTTTTAGAGTTTGAGATACAGCCCATAAGGATTCCATTCAGCCTGCAAGTGAGTGTTCATTTCCAAACTGAAATGAGAGTTTGACTCTGAATTGGGAAGGAGACAACAATGCAATAAGAGAAGGAAGGCTGGATCAAAGAGGTTTTGTAGAGAAAGCCAGACTACAGGTTTTGTTTAGAGCAGCATTTACTGCCAGTCCCCCCGCACCATTTGAGSGGAGGGCAAGACAATATATAAAAGGTAAGGTTTGAAGTTGGATTAAGTATGCATAGTGTGATCAAGTCAGCTTTGAATTACTTGGAAAACTTTTGGAAAACTCTTTTGAACAGTTTGCTGGCTAGTGAGATTTCCACGTAACCTCAGCAAGCATGTTTCTGAAGGTAGGCTGGCTTTTAATTTCCCCTTGCCTCACCCCCCGGCTCCCCGTGCCTTTTGGCACTCCTTGGATTACGCGAAGTTGCTACCTTGCAAATATACTGTTGGAACATCACCCTGTTAAGCTCTAGCCCTGTCAGSTCCATTCCCTGTGAGCACCCTTCAGCTTTCATGTCTGTTCTATAAATGGGTAAAGGAAAGGTAATGCTGTGAAGTGACAGTCCCTCTCTGGTGAGCACTTCATCTAACTCTGCACCGGTTTAGAGCTTCCCATAAGCACTTGTAGCGCTTTGTATTGTGTCTCTGTAGCTCCTATCCTAAACTGGTAAAACTGACTGAATTACTTGCCATTATTGCCTGCAGATGCATGTGTTTAATAAGCAAAGAAGTTGCTTTTAACTCCTGARTGCAGTACTAAAAGAGTTTGTCAAACTTGTGCTTGCCAAAGTCTCTAGCAAAACTCTCGTTAGTTTTAATTGTAAGGAGTGCCATATATCAGCATCCCTCTATAATTTTTTGAAACTTTTTTTTCTTTTTAATAAATTAAGGCCAATCCAAACATTTCTTAAGTGTGAGCTGATTCTTTCCTTCAATCTTTTAAATCTTTGGTCACTAATCTCCTTGTTCTACAGTTTCTGCTCATTCAGTGTAGGGATTTCCATAATGTGTCCTCTTTTTACTGTTATCGTTAGTTCCCACTTCTAGCACTCTGTAGAAGCTTATAAATCTAAGTAGAGGCAATCACTGAAGACCGTACACTTAGCGGGTAGTTGCAAGTCTGAGAAACTGCCAGGGTTGGACTGTGGAAGTTAGTTACCACTTTCTGGGAAAGCATGTTGATGGGCTGTTTTTCTAGCACASTGTGCTAGAAAAAACGCAAGCCTTCCCTGTCATATGATGATATGAGTGAGAGAATTCAGCACTTTTAAAGCTTCCCTGTTGACTTTTGAGTCAGACTGTAAGTTTCTTAAGATGTGTAACACATTTCCTACTCATTCCCTGTCTGCACATCTCCTACAACAGACTAGCATTTCTCAACTCCAGAAGCCCAGCCTGCTCTTCTCATTGAAGCCTAAAGCTGTAAACCCAGCTATCGGTGAGATGACTGTCAAGGATGAACTGAACCATCCTGGATTTTTGTTCATCTCCTCTTTGTATCCATGCGAATTCAAAAACAGCTAGCCCTAACATTTTTTCAGTCACAATAATAAACTGCAATAGCTTCCTCATTTTTTTTTTTAAAAAAAGTGGATCCTTGAGTTGCAAGTAACACATTATTGTTAAGGTCTGTACTGAGCAACTTACACTGCAGTAGAACTGAGGAGACAAAAAGGTTTCAATCTGAGTTCTCATTTTAATTCCAAAATTATTATTTTTAATTATAGTCATTATACAAGCCCTTTTCTAGAAAAATATTTATCTTATCTGAATCTGCTGATTTATAAGAATAGCAGTATATATATGCACTCCATGCATAAGTAATTTATGCACACATATATCAATACATAGTATAATTGCATATGCATAGGGCTGCATATTCATGTTAAACCTAATTCCACTCTCATTTATGGTAATATAAGTTGGGAGTAATTTCAATGAATTCAGYAGAACAGGGCATATAGTACTGGAGTCATGTCTCAACAAGGATCCTAAGTTACATGTGTGAGTACATGGCCTCATGTTGGCTGCTTATACTGCTCTGTAATTGCTAGCTTACTGAAGCAGGTCAAAATATAATACTTTGAAAGAACAAATAAGTTTTACTAATTTCTACACCCCGACTCCACCATAAATGACTAGTTTGCAGCTATATTTCTACATGACCGATGTAACAACTGTACTATGAAAAGTGTTATCTTTGCTGGTAAGGTATCATGGGATAGATCCTGTGTAGATGTAAAACAGTAACTCTGAGTGAGCTCTGCCAGTTTAGGCAAGTTCAAAATCTGGACAGATATACCTTATGACATTCAGACAGTCTCCAGCCAAAAATTCTCAAAGAGAACAAAATGTGTGAGTGTATGGCGTATAGAGATGTGGAAGAACCAGGAGCAGCCAGAGTGACTTCAGAGGAGACGCTAGGAAAACAACATAACTTACTAGAGAGGAGACACATTATTGCTGCTCTGGGAAGCCGACATCTGCACCTCTGTGTGGGATGATATAAACCTTACATTGGATTCCTGAGCACAGAGAGGCCATGTGCAAGTGAGAGGTATACGCAGGCTTCTCAGGCTGCRAACAGCTTGAATAGAGTGTGCTCCAAACTAACAACTTGCCTAATACTATCATATGCACAGTAATGCAGGGCTTGTTAATAATATCTACAAAAATGAGGGCTTATCTCTCTTCAGAAAGTCACTGTGCAGAGCTTCCAGCCTTCACTGATGTCCTACAGACTGTGAGCCTCTCTGCCTTCCTAGGCATATGCAGGAAAAACTCATTTGAGTGAAATCATCTACTTAGTTTGCTTTCCCAGAATTCTGCCTCCCCCTGCTTTAGCAAAATAACCATGTCTTTACCCTCTTTATACAAAGGATGGAGTAGCTAGAGCTTCTGCTGGGCCCATATCCTTACCTTTCAGCTATTTCATCAGCTCCTTCCTTTCCAGGGGAGGGGGRGCACCTGGGTTTCTCTCACTGCTGTGGAGTTAGACAAAAATCTCCGGGTTCCTTTGCTTTTTCTCAGCCTTATCTTGCACAAACAAGAAGAGCAGTAGCTGGGAATGAGACTGGAAGGCTGTAATTTGGAGAGCAGCCACAGGGTGGTTCCAAAGGGTGGAGTGCATGGAGCACAGAGTTAGTAATGCGGGAGACATTTGGGTACTTTTTTGTGTTATCACCATTCACAGAGAGAGAATCTTTTACGAGGGGTTCCTTCTTGAGTATTATTTGTGGCAGAAAGGGAGGAGGTCTTGAAGAAAACAGTAGGAACTGAATGGAGGAGAACTCATTTTGGAAGCTATGCGGGCATGAACGGCCACTGCCAGTGAGCGGGTGATGATATTGTGGGAGATGAAGCAGGAATGGAGAAAGATCTGCATGTTGAMGATGACAGGGAAAATTTCTTGATTCTCTGGTTCACTTTCCTTGTTCCTACTCTTTTCCCTGTTGCATTTGAGAAGGCTACTCTCCCTTCTTTTTCCTGTATTCTGTCACAGAAGAAAAAACTTGTGAGGGGTCAGTTGGAAAGCAGTCTCACCCATATCTTTGCAACAGTCTTGCAAGAGAGTAAGGTAAAGGGATGAGGGTTTTCACTCGGACCGTGCAGGTCAGCTGTAAAAAAAAAAAACCCAGTGCCTCCTCTCAGACTGGGCTGCCAGCACTGCACTACACACTCTCTGCTCTCTTGCTGGTGCCCTTGAGCGGCTGTAASGTGAGCCCAGTACGTGCTCTGAGGAGGCATTCTTCATGCCGAGGAGGGGAAGGGCTACCTACAGGTAACCGAGCTGGTTTGGAGCTCGGGAGACCTGCACGAAAACTCCAGCCGGAACTCTGACTTTCTGTTTAATTTTAAGCAAAGATCTGCAAAGGCATTTTATGCCTTAGTCAGAATAGTAGTTTCTGACCTCGTAAGAAAATTGTGAGAGTAAGTGAGCTAATAAAGGCTTGGATGTATGCTGTGATATTGCAGAACATGTAAGAATCCGGTTCTATAAAATCCTTTTTGTGTCCCTACGGAAGATTATTGCAAAGGTAGTTTTTGGATGACATTATACTCCCCCACCCTTTAATTCCTTATTTTWAAAAAAATCTTCAGTATTCATAAGCAATCACTTCTTCCATCACCAGTCTTTTTGTTTACAGCAGAATGGCAATAAAAAGTAAATTACCCTGTTTTCAGAGCTAAAGAGCAATAGCCACTGTTTGATGTCAACTTCCATCCCCTTTCTATTACCTTTCTGTGTGACTGAAAGAAATCAATTTGTTGTTAAACTGGCATTTATTTTGTTTTACATGTCAGGCTATTATTGCAGGGAGTGGGTGATTTTTATTTTTTTGGCCATTTTCTGAGTGTGTTCTGTGAGGACATGTTCAGCTGGGTATGTACTGCTGCACTCTTCTGGATGGAATTAGAACTGGCCAGACCAGCCTTTTCATTGCTAACAACGGGAGGTGATTCTGGTTCCACTACATGGTAGACGGCTGTGTAAAATCTACACAGGCATGCTTTAGAAAAATAAAATCTAAATTTTATTTCCTCTTGTTTCAAGAGGTTCATAGCAGTAATATCCCATGCAATGCCTAACTTGACATAGATTCCTTACAACACACTGTATTGTGTCTTATGAGGCCTGTTGGTCATTGTAACAGACCAAGATCATGAAGTGTGCAGCWCAAACCAACTGTTACTGCTTCAAACTTCAAGATAATAAATACACGTGATCATATTAAGTAATGGAAATAGATCAAGTGTTGCACATCTGGTTTCAGGGATGCATATAACCCAGACAAAAACAATAGTCAAACAGGGAAAGTAGAATAATTTCCAGGTCAGTAATAATAACTGTTCACACAACACTCAGGGGAAATCAAGCATGCGTATTTGCATTCAGATATGTACTGCAAACTCAAGAAGTCTGCATACCTTCTACAAAAGCATGCCAAAGTTTCTTTGAAAAGTTGTGTTTTTCATCACATTAATTACATGTTGGATTTGAGTAGAAGACCACCATCATGACATTACATCAACAACTTTTGCACTAATATAAATACCACAAAGAATCCTGCAAACTAAAGTGAGCACACTCTATCCCAGAAATCTCTGCAGACCACGGTTTAGCAGAGCGGACCAGAAATATCACCCTACTTGGCGCCCTGCTCCTGAAATTTAGAATACCTCATGAAGCAGTGATGCTCTTCTGGAAAGGGAGAAGATATCGTTCTGATTTCCAATATCTCCTTTTGTATTTATAGTTTCTATCTTTATATTAAATCACAGTTCTTTCTTAGATGTATTTCTCCTGTTCTTTAACATGGATGTAAGTGGAAAACTAATACAGTTCCTTTGAAAATTTCAAAATTGCACAAATTCTGTGAACAGCAAAGAGTGCTCCCCTTTCCTAACTTAACATCAAAGGAGAGTCTCAGGGCATTTCAAATGAAGATAAAAATGTTTAATTCTGTGTACAGAAAACACTTTCAAGTGAAACATACGKTGGAAAGAGAAAGCTCCCTCCCCAGTGTTTTGGCCTTGCAGCCTCTCTAAAGTCCCAGGACTGAGACTAAGTCACAAGTAGAATTTGAATGCTTTATTTGTTGTTATTCTTCTTGTCTAAAATAATTATATGCTGCCATGTTAGTGGAAGAAGGTTACTCTATGGAAGAAATAGCTAGGGGTAGTTAGATATTCAAGGCGGTTGCATGCTTTATAGAAGCTATGTCTAAGCTGGAGGATAGTCCAAGTTTCTGGATCCAGGTGCGTGACCCTGTGTCCATCCTGGTGCAAGAGTCAACTTATGCCTTCTTGTGTCTTAAGGACTAGTGCTCTAAGACATACAAGGGCATGCACCTAGGGTTATTTTTATTACAAACTGCATGGCTTAAAATGTGYCAGAATAGTATAGTTGGGTTGGGTGTGCTTTGAGGTTTTTTCTGTGTAATGATTGACTTTTTCATCCCATTTTTCAACCTAAGGTCCTGGCACCAAGTGCTACGCTCTATTTAACAGCTACGTGGCTTCTTTGCACCAATGTAAGACTTCAGAAATATAATTTGATTAAATGAAGGGAAAAAACAAATGTAATTTTATTTTCAGTCCTGAGAATTCTTACAGAATCTAAAGCTAAGTGGGAATTAGAAGTGAAGAAATGAGAAAAAGAACGCAAGCACAGAGAAGTTAGTGCCATTGGCATGTTACAGTAAACGTGGTTTGGGAATGCTCAGATATTCAGCATTGTATTCCTCCAGCCAGCCAGCCCAAAACATAATACATTATAATTCCAAGTGGTGTTAATATTCCATTTTTATCTGTTGTTTACAGTGTGAAAACCAAGCCCAATGTTGCATCCTTACTCAAGGACTGTGTTACGAGATCTTTCTTATGTGGACTGTGATATAAGGAAGGATTATTCACATGATCAAATCATGACCTTCCTACATATTTCCTCAGGCCTTTTGCACTGTGAAAAGGTGACTCATTTTTAAAGTGCTAACTTTGAGTAGCAGTACACAGCAGAAGTATATTATTTTTTAATTTTTAAAAATGAATACTGTCTGTGCAACTTTATCATACATGAAATTGAGAGTGGCTGTTAGAATTATGCTAGCTAATCTGTTGAAAGCCTTGAATTCACACCTGAAAGTAACTGAATTAATAGCCCTTAGTTTTGTAAAACAGCTAAATAATGTCAGTATTATGCCAAATATCTGACAGGTGGAATACATATGAGTTCTCTTCTTCTGCAAGTATTGAAATATTGCTGAGATCTTAATGTTCATGGCTTCAAAAACTGAGAGTGAAGAATTGTAATCTCATTAGTTGCTCCTTTCTCCACATGGTTCAGCAATGTTTTTTCTGTTGTTGAGCACTTTTTCTGTTATTTTCTTGTGCTGTGTTAAAAGCTGGACCACATTCCAAGTTTAAAAGTGAGGATCTTATACAATTTGTGCACTTCTGCTTCTGTCTTCCTTATTCCCAGATTCTGCTCGCACTTAATAAATGTATATCTCTGCTGAAGTGAATACATAGGAGGAAAAATTCTTTTTTTCCCAGGCCAAATGTGAGCTTTGTCAATAGAAGGACACCTTTAAATGTTTTGCTATAGCAGGTGTAAAGCAGAAGGATA
This sequence comes from Oceanodroma leucorhoa, assembly GCA_030449065.1. Taxonomy (NCBI): domain Eukaryota; kingdom Metazoa; phylum Chordata; class Aves; order Procellariiformes; genus Oceanodroma; species Oceanodroma leucorhoa. Next base: position 4,504,893 of record JASVER010000034.1, read on the forward strand.
GATATTGGGGGAAGATGTGTGGTAAAATGGCTCTGAACCTCTCTGCTAGAATTTTTCTACAAAGAACACATGCCAAGAAAAAAGACCCACAAAACGTCTTTACTGATTGGATTATTCGTCACCTTCCGCTGGGTTCATGGTCCATTCTTGCCCTGTTTTCATTTCTTGAAGGTAGCTATAGCCTACTGAAAGGCCTTAAATTTTGGAGCAGCAAGAAAGGAGGGACCTAACTTGTTTAGGGACCTAAACAGGGATAGAAAGTTCCTCAGTCTCTCTGGTTCTTTCATGTGAAGTGCACATAAGAGCCACTTTTGGACACAAAACATGGCCAATGCATCTTCTCTCTTCTTTCTCTATTGCTCATCTTTTCTTTACTTGATACTTCTCTTCGGCATCCTGGTCCCTCATATGGATCAAAATCCAGTTAGTAGTTGAGCTCAAGGCAGACCTTTAATCCGTGATATTCTGGTGAGCTTTAAATTGAATAGACTCACTTTGAGCTTCTTCAGGTGCAGAACATGATAAATGTGCCTTTGAACTTGTAGCCTAAGTTCATTTTCCTTGCCATTCATTTGATTTCTTCCTGATGTAAGCTTTTTGAATGGTCTTGGTCTGAAGATCTTGGCTCATGGAAACGTTCTGGGACAATATAGAATGTTTATGGAAAACTAAGAAAAAAGCAATAAGAAGGAGGGATATGGTCAATTGTAGTTACTGTTCCAGACCACAGTGATACTTGTGTGGTAGCTGCAGAGCTTCAGAGGTGTTAATGAAACAGTCTTTGTCATTCTTGGGATGAAGGAGAATATTGCAGTCCTTAGCTTTAGAAAAAGGGAAGGATAGTCTCCTCAGACATAGTCTCTGATATTGGTATGTCTTTTAGGTAATTTTCAGAGGTTCTGAACATCCATAACTCCAAATTAAATCTTTGTGTTGTTCCCARACAGTCCTGCCTCCCATTGTAGCTTCTTCCAGGGTCTTTTATTTATAAGATTATGCAGCAGGGTAGAAAGAGGAGGGAGTTTTATCTACAATGTCATCCAGACTTGCAGCAGCTATGTGGGAGGAAAGCATCTAACAGCAAAGTATCGGAACTGGAACTGAACCCTGATATCCAGAGGTTAAGCAGGTCTGCCTCTCATCTCCCCGTTATCATAATGACAATACATTTTTTCAGCTAAATAGAAGGTAGCAGGACAGGCTGGATTATAGTGAGTTTCCAAAAAAGTCAACATACCATCTTAAATCAGAGACAATACTAACAAAACAAGGATCAGCTTTAGCTCGGATGCAGGTATTTGCTGGGAAAGAAGGAGTGAAACATGAATCAAATTCTACCCAGAGTTTGCAAATCAAAGAACTACTGAGTTGCAAGTGAGTTTTTTCAAAGGACTGCAAGAATATCTACTAGAGTACCAAGGGACTTCTGTCTCATGGTGAGTTATAAGCGGAAGATAGGTGCTGGCATTGATTTGACTAAAACATTCAGTTTGAGACACAGTGGAACTTTTTGCTGTTTGATTAAAATTCCTTGTGCTAAACCACAAGCAGTTCCTCTCTTTTACTTTGTCCGAAAGGGCTTGCTATAGCGGGGGACACTGAGCAACTGAGCACGTTACCAGTCTATTCGTTCAATACATACACCTTCTGCTAGCTGTGCGTGAATAGGAGGGATTGAGTCAAAGCTGAACTAAGAATTACGGTGCTGTTGGAATTTGGCCTGCAGTCACATCCATATAATGCCACCTTAACTCCAGTATGATTACATTGGTGTAGGTCAGAGTAAATTGTGCTCCTGTGCTAAGGTAAGTTGTAGGTCTTGTGCTATGTGCTGCAAACAGCATAATACCTTTTCTCATTTTGCAATTGTTGTTTGTTGTGTTTTAAGGCTGAATTTGTTTTCAGTATTGTTCTCAGTGCTATACATGCAGCTTCCAGTACTGCCTCAATGCCCCAGCTTGTAATATTTTGTGGAAATGAAGTGAGTGAGTGAAGGCATGTATGTATGTAGAGTTACTATCTAATAATGCTAGATTTTATGACATGAGTAAGAGTTATTAAGAAATTGGCTTGTGATTCTTCAGGCATTCCCCACAAAACCTACTGCTGTGAGTCACCCCACTGAGATTGGTAGGATCAGCCCTTGCATATGCTCCAGTGGTATTTGTCCAGTGGTCTTCTCTTCACAGAGCTGGTGGTGGTGACACAGATGTGCTGGACTGGTCACTGGCCTTGTTTCAATTTGAAATACGGAACTGTGATTTTTGGAAAGCTGGAGATGAAGGGAATGTGCACCTTTCACATCACAGTTGAAAGACTATGCCAGGATATGTTTATCAAGAAGCTTTCAGGGTGAACAGCCATTAGCAGTACCACAGTTTTGTTGTTGTACCACAGTTATTGTAATGTTCGCACACAAGAAGGTGTTGCAATTGTACTATGACCTGRGGAAATCACGGCAATTCTACTGCAAGACTCTCACGTCACACTGTTCTCTGCCATAACAAAATGTATACACCAGCAAACGGCTTGGCACAGCGGAGGGTAAAGTTTTTTCCTGAGGTGAGGGAAGGGAACCCTCGATGCCCCACCTCGATGATATTGTTTGAGCTTCAAAAGAGACTCTGTCTGAGACTTCTTAAAGTTTCTTGGTAAATTGAGATGCTGCACAGAGCAATTAGAGACCAGACCTAAAGGTAGAAATGTTTAATCCTTATTTTTAGCACCTTGCATTTTACAAGTGCATCCCACTCAGTGAAGTAGATTAGTAAATAAAATTAAAGACAGGGAAATGTAGGCATAAAAATAAATCATTTTCTCATAAGCAGACAGTACGCTTGTAGTAGAGCCAGATGAGAAGCAAAGAGATTGTAGCCTGAAAGCTAAATGTCTCTTGGAGCAGAGACATTCCCCTTAACCATAGTTAGATCTTAACTTAGGGATCACAGTACACTCTGAGAAGAAAAGAAAAGTTCTTTTTCTTCCCTTGGAATGAACTTGTCTGTTTTGCATCCAGAAGTGTGATATTTACAGTTTAATAATTCTGTGATGTATTTAACAATGAGGGGCTCTTAGTTCTTACATTCTTTGAAACATGTTGGTTTTGGTAGATAGGCTACATGTGCTGTGCAAACCTCAACAGAGTTATTTAAAATATCTTACGTAAGGAAACCTTTCTTGAGAATCTCTGTGTGTGTAATAGATGTGCATTACTGCCCTGTGAAGTCGATCATGATTTCTCAGGCACTCAGCTTCAAGGAGTCTTGGTTTTGTTTCTTAATCCTGTGAAGGGACAAAGCCTGACAATGATTTTTGACCCCTGCGGTGCGTGCGTAAGCAGGCCAGCCAAAGTTTAATTATTAGTAGGCAGAGACCTCTGCTGGAAATTGTTCAGTATTTCAGGGAAATACAGACTTCTATTAACAGTTAGAACAAAGCTTGGAAAACCTTCCTGGTGAGAAAGGTCAGAGGCCTGGGAAGGATTACATTAATGGCAGCATAGATATTCTTTATGTGGCCTTTCGCTCTGTCCTTTCTGTGAGAGCTGAATGGCTCTCTTTAAAGAAAATAAATGATCTAACTTGGATCTGTGTACGAGTACAACGATGGCAACACTTTCGGACTGCCTCTGGGAAAAAGCAGTCCATTTGAGCCAGCAGTGTCTTGGCAGACAGCAGTATGTCCATGGCATTGGCAACAGCCGTGCAGGAGATGCACGTCTGGCTAATGCAGGGGACCCCAGGGAGAAGAGAAAGCCCAGCTGGAAAAGTCTTTCCGGCAAGTACACCATGGTAGTAGCACCGGCATGTGCTAAGTAGCTTCAGAGAGAGCCATTAACTGCATCAACAAATGATTAGCGAAATGTTGAAGCCACGATCCCTGTGCTAGTCTGCCCTGCAGAAGCTTCCTCATTGATATTTTCTTTTATTAATAGTTGCGGTGCTTTTGGACAYGATGGTACAGCTAGCAGTATGCTGCCCGTTTCTCATCTCAGGGCAGGTTATATAAAGCTAAAGCAGGACTTGACCCAATAGTTTTTCCCAGTAGGTTGCAAATTTTGGTAGCTGTCAGAAGCATTGGCTTCCCATTTCTGAAAAGGAAACCAGTTTTGCTCTGGGACAGCACCAGAAACAGCAAACCGCCAAAGCTCCTGAGATTCAACAAGTGTCCACCAGGCATAATTCTGAAGAGTTCCAAGTTTGTCTCCTGCCAATAGGATTCAAGCTCAAAAATAAAAGAACRCTTCTCATGGAAATTACAACTCCTAAGCATGTGCTGTTATTTTCTCCCCAAATCCATAAAAAGTCACAATAAAATGTCTAGAAGCATCTGGACTCTTTGGAGTTAATCAGCCAGTCCGTTGGTCTAGCCTGGTACAGAGCTACAAACAGTACAATCAATGCAATTTGGAGTAAATTATGCTATAAAATGGCCCTCATGCAAAGTTTAGTAGGTAATGGAAAGATTCCTACTGACTTCAAGATTTCTATTGTGCTCAAACACAGCATCTCCACCAGCTACATAATATGCATATATAGTAGATCGCATTTAAACAGTTTCCCTAGCCATTTACAACTGCAGCTTTCTCTGCTTTAAACTAAGCAGAGTGTAGCTGGTAGCCATGTGTACAAGGAATGGTAGTAAAGTTTTCAGYGTGAGTGACAGTCTGACAGACTTCTTAGAGGGGTCGGGATATTAACTTTTAAACTAAAGCTCCTCAGTGGACTTCTCATTTKTCTTAGAAAAATTTGCCAAAACTTTCTCGGTTTACCCTCAGACCAAAGCCCAGTTTAGAAATCCTAGCTTTGTAGTATTTTATGGTTCTGTCTGCTAAAGTTTCTTAATTTTCATACAAACACATTCCTGCTCCTATTGACCCAAATAGCCAATACTGAATATTTGTGGACTAGTTCAGTTCACACGCATCTCTTTATTTGAAAGAATATCCAGAGTCACAGATTTTCTGATTAAAGAAGAAATCAGATAATCTTGGCCTAAAGCTCTTTCATCCAGCACCCCATCCCAAAGTCCAGCCTCTATATGTAACTGCTTGKTCAACATTCCTTCTCAGTGAGTTTTCATGTTCTGCCTCTTCTTATTTGGCCCTGTCTYTTTTCCTTTGACAAACCACTTCTCACACCAATCCTAGATATATCTTAGGAATTCCTGATCTGCTTGGCTTTTGATTTTTAGAAGAAACCATGTGTCTTACAACCTTTGTCTTACACAAAGAGCCCACTGACCTACCCATTTCAGTGATGTTTAAGAGGCAGAGGATCCTCTGATACCTCTTTCCTAACACATTGTTTGACTCGTCTTTGATCTACGCTAGCAACATCATTTTTCTGTGGTAAATAGAATATGTGGCCTTGGAATATTTAAAATATACAGGATATATTACCTTAAATACAGAGTTGCATTGATACAGATTAGCTTCCCTGACATGCCAGAACAAATCACTCAAATATATTTTACATTATTTACTACTAATCATAAGTAAAATTCACATTGTGATAACCCTCACTATGGTATTGGGCCTGCATGTTGTTCATTTCTCCAGATGAAGGCAGTTTTCATAACCTGTCTGTATATAGTTTTTGTGACAAACATTTGTCACAGACCTAGGCTCTACTTACTGGGCTAGGTGCTAGACTTGTGCAGAGCAAAGAGAAAGTTTCTGATTTTTCTATACACTCCACCATAACATTCCCAAACACTGTGCCTGAACTCAGTTTTGTATTGCTTATCCCTGTGAGCATGCCAGTCTGCATTGACATTTTAGGTTACTTAAGCACTCTGGTGGCCATTTTCGTGTCGAAGGAGAAACATGAATACAAATAAGGCGTTCTGAGTGCTTGGCTTCCATGTCATCCTCAAAAATATTCTAAAAGGTTTAGTGATCCAAACTGAAAATAATTTGAACAGGTTTTGATAGAAATTGGCAGTACATGCAATGTTCATAAAGAAACACATGGCCAGCTTAGGATGGTCAGTACAAAGCTGCAAATTGACTCCATTATTTCACAGAGGATCAAACAATGGGCAAAAGTTAACTTACATTATTGTGCTCAACCCTGATGAAATAATGGAGATTGCAGCTGGAAGGAACATGTAGCCCATCAAATCCTTTAAAATGCCTGTTGTTTGTATTAGTAGTTTTACCTGTTATGAACATCATTAGCATTGTAAGGAAAGCAGGAGTCGTAGTACGTGTATTTCTGAAAGCAAGCTAATTTTAGAGGAAGCCAATGTTATCTTCCTTTTACACTATAAATAAGATGATTAGAAGTACAACGGAAAGCAAGACTGTTTAGAAAGTCTGCTTTGGAGGCCACTTTAAAAGCATTTGTATGTTATAAATGATCACAAAAATGAATATGAAGAAAATGCATAGATGAATTTTGAAATTGTAGAGGTTTTGGCAAGCAAGTGAGAAGCCCTTTTCTCATAGTGTCATCTGTTTTTACTTTTACACTAAAACAGCCCTGCAGTATCCTTTTAAATAGCGCAGGAGCCCCCAGCTGGGCCTCCCTGACTTCTAGTGCAAAACCCACCAAAATGTAGAAAAAAAGCTTTCCCTCTAAATAGCAAGAGCCATGTGTCAAGACTGCATGTGTGTATGCTATAATATAGAACCAACTGTGTGATTTGTGTAGATTTTACAGATTAGAAGTGAAATCAGTTTTGTCACCAAATTGTCACCTTCTCCTACATGAAGAATTCAGACCAACCAGAAAACAAAAGACCAGCATTGGGACTAATCAGCCTTAAAGATAGAATAAATTAACATTTTAAAAGTAAATCCATCCCCAGCAGAGTTGTTATCCAAGAAAGGGAAGGCTCCACTGAATCCAGTAGAGATTCAGCTGTTGACATTGCACAGGCATATTCCAATCCATGGTGACACAACAGCAAGAGATAACATTTTCAGTCTTTTCAAGTAAGAATCTTTAGTTTGCCTCTGTAGGATTTTTCATATGGAGGTGTCTCTACTACAACATTTATTCTATTCAGTCATTTATTCTTGGAGTTTTTTGTAGGACATCTGAGTGATTCAGTCAGTATGTGGATAGACAGTAACAATAAAGCTTCAGGCCTTAGGAGCATCACAGTATAACCCAGATTCTCATCGACTGCAGTAATAACAACTGTACATGTTCTAACTTGGCTTCTCATTACTGTAGCAGCAGCTCCAAATGCTACTGCCCATTCAGTGGAAGATTGGAGCTGAGCATGTTGCATGGCGGAGCAGCAACCTTTGACATGTCTGGCAATGAACTACATCCCATGCATCTGGAGACAAGCATTTAGGTGCTCAAAGCCCTCGTTTTTAAGTGTTTGAAGCACAAGCTTCAAATAAAGGAGCTTGCAGGGGCACTTCACTAAGAAAAATGAGAGAAATGGAGCATTTGTCCTTAATCCAAACCAGAGTGGTTACTGACAGAAGGAGGACACTGAGAGGATCAAAGCTGTTGCCAAAAAAAATGTGGTAGTTAAAAGAGAGGGTGCAGCAGTATCCTTGTTCCTACTGATACTTCCCTCTCTGCAAAATGCTGAGAGAGACTGCACATAAACATTTTTATTATCATGTCACATGATGGTGCTGCATTGACGGTGATAGATTTCCTGGCAAATGTTTGTGTAGAAAGGCAAACATATGGCAGAGTGATCTACTATGAGACGGCTATTTGGACCTCCACCCAGCCCTTCAGGGATTCTCAGGATCAGTAAGAACCAGTAGGTTCGTTACAGTGTGTGTGTGTGTATGAGAACGTGTGTGTGAGAGAGAGAATGAGTTGATATTCAATGAAATAAAGGGATGTGTATATAACCTTCCTGATGCCTGAAGGTTTATATCAGCTTTCTGTGTGTATACTTCACTAAACACAATTTTATGTGATATATGTTTAAGTAACTTTTAGTATAAATTTAATCTTCCAGTTTTTCATTAGTAGTCTGTAAGTGTGCAGAACTACATAGTATTTATAAGACTGAAATTCTGTCTGGAGAACTCAAAGGCAGAATCTTGCTGGTCTTGCAAGTGGGCGGTCAGGATGAATGGGAATTTTACACTCGGCAGGCTTGCGTGAGCGTGCTTCCTTTCATTGCCCTGTGCAGCAGAGGACTGGGTACACCAGGCACACGCCAGCCCAATCTTCCTTGTATTGGTGTCAGCAAAGTTGCACCAAGAGCATTTGGCCTATTGACTTTCGTTACAATTACAATTATTGTAAACTACATATTAACTGTAATTTGTATACCTGTTGTCACTTTATTAACTTTGGGAAATTAACACAAAATAGAACCATCTTTTGCCTGTTCATTTAAAGTCCCATTGCTGAAACAAAGAGACAAATTGCACAAAGTCTGTATAATAGCCAGCACTAGATGTAAAACAACTTATGGTTTTCAGTTATAGAATAGCCTGCTGTTACTGGTTTATATTACTGCCCTGAATCTCAATTGTTCATATCCCTTGTTAACAACGTTAATTTTATGTTACGTGGATGTTACTGATATCCAGGTAAATAGTCTGTATTGGTTTGAATCCTTCTATATTGGATGATGAAGTCTACATGCTATGAGTTCCTTAAGCTATCATTGTAAGGTAAAAACTATCCTGGAAGGCTGGTAGTGGGCAGAGGAGGACACTTCATGGGAAAGCAAACTGCAACTCATTTCAATTTCATGCCATTGCTGCCTGAGATTGTCCTTCACACAGATGATGGAAAAGTGGATCTTTTCCTGTCGGCAGGGTCCAAAATGACACATAGGTCCAGAGCTAGACCTCAGTTTAAGCTCCCTGCTTGAACTGAGGCTTGCGGGGCAGCACAATTTAACTAAAGGTCTGTGGTACCTAACCAGATGTACCAATTCTTGCCTTTCTACTTCTCCTCTGCTAGCCATGCTCCAGAAATTCACTATTGATCACTGGGTGACAAAAAGCAGCTGTGAGTGTTCACACTATTTCTCCTCTTTGGGCACCATGGGCCACATGGCAACAAAGACTGACTTTTGTCTTCAGAGGGCCAGCATCTGCCCAGTACAGCAAGCTCTCAGACCCCATGAAACTGCAGAGGGAGGATGCAATACAAGCAATTAATACAGGCATTACATGAATGGACAAAAGATTTGGATATTGCTCTCAGTCCCAAAGTCCCTGCTCACCTCTAGACAGGCAATACACCCTTTGAAAGTTTCGGTGGGAGGTTTGCCTGAGTAAGACAGGAGCATCATGTCCAGTGGGAGTAACAGTCTATAAATACCTGTCCATTATAAGACTATCATTGCCAATTCTGTTTGGCTGCTTCATCTCATAATATTCTCTTTGACTTTCTTAATACTAACCAGCCTAAATATTTTATGCTTGTCTTCCAGCAATATACTAACCCCCTTGCCGCTACTCAGTGAAGATAGGTATCATTTTTCTGTTTATTCTGAAACACTGTAGTTCTCTGAACTACAGTGGGAGGGTTTGAACTAGTATTTATGTTCAATAAGATAGCATCCACTTAAACACAAGTGACAGCTAAAGAAGAAAATAAGTGGTCAGAAGCAAGCCATTTCCTTACYAAGTCACTATGTTCTAATTAAATAGTAATGTTGTCACTTCTCTAGAAATATGTACATTTCCTGGCTTATAATTTCTCTGCAAATCTGTTACAGTGTGTATTATTTTGTAATATTTCTGTTATCTTTGTATCTTATTGAGATTTACATTTTAGCAACTCAGTTTCTCAGTGATACCAATCAGGAGCAACTTCACTGTAACCAAAGTAGATAAAGTGGCATAAACAGTAGCAGAAACAGACCCTTTGACTTCTAAGAGACCTAGTGCATATTGGCTGTTAGCTAGTAAGTGCCATAGCCCTGATTTATTATTATTCTATTTATTATTTATAAGCATATAACTTTCCAAACTCAGAAGAAGAAAACCATGCCTTCTTTGAAGACCACAGTGTTGAGGAAAACAAAGTCAGGCTATGGGGAAAGGGATACATTATACAACAAAGGGATCACTGAAATGCCGGGCAAGGTAATGTTAATTACAAGTTATAATCTTAATTGTTATTAAGCATGCTAACTTCTTTTCCTCCTCCACATCCTACTTGTGACCTTTTCTTCTCATCCTACATACCACTTTAATTCCAGGCTCTTTATATTCCTATGCTAACCCTCGCTCGTTAGAGATGTGGTAGACCTAATCAGCTGTCCTGGGTGTCTAGGAGGGATGGAGTTTTGCGGAAGGAATTCAAAAGAAATGAGGTTGTGATTCTTGAGAAGCAGGATATGAAGGACATGTCATGAGCAGGGAGTATATGCTGGAGATCTCTGAGACACAAATAGGTGAGCAGGATATTAGGTTTGGCATGGTTAATGGGGAAACAATCGACATGTGGCTGCCACATGACAAGATGTAAGTAGGAAGGGGCAGTCTTGCAGGCCATCACAAGAAACATGATCTGGAGGTAGCGGGTATGTGGAATGTGTGAATAAATATGCTTTTAAGAAGTTCTCACGGGAGCCAGCTGGAACCAGTTCTTGTGCTGTGCAGGGTGGTGTCCTGATCTTTCAGAGTACACCAGAAGGCTTAAGTGATAGCATTTCAGACCAAGTGTGGTGGTGGTGGATTCAGCAGCTTCAGTCCCTCCCTTCCAGCTTGCCTTCACTCCCTGAAGAGGAAAGGAGTGGCTGCCCAGAGAGCTGGGTCCTTCTTTGTTGGGAATGAGGGAGGAAGGGAAAATAACTTGCCATATTTTCTGCCTGGCCAGTGATGACTTACTTCCCTTGCAACCCATCAGGTGCAGTATCATCCATATCCACTTCCCCAAGCACCTCCTCATGCCCATTTTCATCCTGGCACCCATCCTGGTCATCACCCTCAGCATCACTATGGCCACACAGCCCCTGAGGACTCTCCTCAATGCCTTCAACCCCAGTAATATCTCAGTCCTTACCCCCAAGTCCCTCTGAGCACTAGTATCATCTAGGAGCCASGGGAATGAGGCAGCAGGTCTGGGCAGGATGAGGGTGGGAAGGTGAGAAAAAATGTACTGGGTTTGGCTGGGATAGAGTTAATTTTCTTCACAGTAGCTCATATGGTGCTATATTTTGGATTAGTGACCAAAACAGTGTTGATAACATAGTTTTTGTCATTGCTGAACAGTGCATATGCAGCATCAAGGTCTTTTCCGTTTCTCACACCACCYCACCAGCGAGTAGGCTGGGGGTGCACAAGGAGTTGGGAGGGGACGCCGCTGGGACAGCCGACCCCAGCTGACCAAAGGAATATCCCATACCATATGATGTCATGCTCAGCATACAGAGCTGGTGGAAGAAGAAGGAAGGGGGGACATTTGGAGTTACAGCATTTGTTTTCCCAAGTAACCACTATGGTGATGGAGCCCCACTTTTCTGGAGATGGCTAAACATCTGCCTGCCGACGGGAAGCAGTGAATGAGTTCCTTATTTTGCTTTGCTTGTGCACGCAGCTTTTGCTTTCCCCATTAAACTGTCTTTATCTCAACCCACAAGTTTTCACTTTTACCCTTACGATTCTCTTCCCCATCCCACTGGGCGGGGGGAGTGAGCAAGTGGCTATGTGGGACTTAACTGCCTACTGGGGTTAACCCACAGCAAAGAAGCAGCAGGATGCTCAGTCCAGTGAAGCCAATGTGTAAAACACAGGTATGGCAGGAAGAAGAAGTTTCCAAGTGACTCTTGAGCAAAGCAAAGTCATTATAAAGAATTGCCATATCCTCAAAGGCATTGCTTCACATGGACTGGAGAAAGAGGGTATGTGGATGGGAGAGGGCAAGAAAGAATGCGTAGTGGTGATATCTGGACAAAAGTGCCTTCACGGAGAAGAAAAATGCTCATGGAAAAAGAAAGATAGTAAGATTTGGATGTGGCCTAGGTAAAAGAGGTGGAGGGAGATAAGACCCAATTTATAGATTTGAGTCACTGAGAGTTTGGTGATGTTGACTATGGGAATAGAGGAGGATGATCTGAAGAAAGTTTGAGAGGTGACAACACGGGAAAAATGCTGAGAGTTTTTCTACTGATTTCAACAGAGCTGGGACGACATTATGGTCATTCAGTTTGGATTCTATTAAACTCTTGTGAATGCCAAGCTATCCAGGAAGAAACTCCTGACCGAAATATTAATTAATTCTTTGTTTTTCCTGTGATAACACCTATGCATCACACTGCATTACAACAGATGAGGTTCAGAGTTTGTGTTCTGGAGCTGTGAATTCTAGAGCAATAGGTACATCCCAACATCAAACCACTGCCCGAGAGGGGTTTTATCGTACAAAACAGTCACAATCTCAAGAGGTTGCATGCTAACCACATTATTTCTTTCTGTTCCCCCGCTTCTGGCACTGTCATTCAGGTGACACAAAAGTGAAGGTACAAAGCTCCTTAAATAAATATGTTCTGTTGTCCATTTYGAGATGTAATTATTCATTAAGTCACATTCCAAAAGGCACTTTGATGAATGTACCAGAGGGCATGTGAGAGAAAGCCTTTTCTCCAGTATTTATGAGGGGAAACTACGATGGGGTAAGTGTCGTGAATCTGGCACTAAATTTATTGTTTCTGTCAACTCTCAACATATTTCTCACCCAATAAATTTCTGAGGCTTTAAATGACACATTTAAAATATTTCTCCAGAGAAGAAATGTCTGTTGCAGGTTTTCCTTCCTAGGTATTATGGCTTTATAGCTTTAGAGATGGAGTTTCTCACCTGATCATTTGAAGAGGCATTTTATAGATTAGTATATCAAATGGAGATGAGAAGTCATTAGCTTCATTGTAACGAACGACATCTCTACCAAACACTTAAAATTACAGGAACAGCAATGTAGACTGTGCAACTTCTGTCTGACAAGATAATCTTTATATCACGGATAATGTTTACTGCATATTAATGGAAGTACTAGATTTTGATGAGTGTTTCTCAACAAATGGCTGTTAAAGCATCTCACATGCCACAAGAGAAAATTCAAAGAACAGTGAAGTTGCAAAGTCAGGTAGTCAAATGTTGGGAAATACTTGGGCTCAGGTTGCTGGTGGAACTTTAATTCTTCTGTCTTCTTGGGAGGTTTGTGATACAATCTTTAATGATTTCTTTCTGGGTTGGTTTGTTTGGTTTTTTCCCCTATGGAAAATCTCAGGTTGGTTACCACTTACAGACTCTAGTAGGTCATAGAGTCCAATACCTTTGAATGCAGTGTCAAGATTTCCACATAAGCTAATGAGTTAACTGGTGGCATAGTAACAGATCATTAAGTCTTTGCGTGGAAAAGTTACCAGCAGAGAATGAGACGTACTGGGCCACAGAATTTTCTTAGAGAATGTGTGTGTTTTCTTGATGTATTCAAAGATATTCTGAAATCTTTGTGTTCTTACACTTGTGRCTGCTTTCACCCCTGTATCCTAATCCCCTTTTGCTTTTCTCACATCTTTCCCAGCTCCTGCTCCCTTTCCAGCTTTTCCCAGTTCTCGCTGCATGCAGGTCTGGTCACTCCACTCTGGTATGCTATCTAGGTACCCGTAGGGAGACAGCCTTGTTTTCCTCTCATGAGCTTTGCTTCCACAGTCATCTCCTGTCATGAGCTGAATCACATTCACTTTAGCTTAGAGCATGTTTAGTCCAGACAGAACATCTAAGACTTGTTTATCAACCCCCATTGAGTGCGTATGAATGCTTTTCAGAGTCTTGCAACTTGGCTACATTTTTATGGGTATTCTTAGGGTAACAAAAGGTATCTGGCAATTTGGTAATTTTACAGTTATTTCTTCTACTGTCATTGTCAGAAGAGTTTTGATTTTTAGCCACACAATCATGGAAAATTTAAATTCTAATGGTTAAGTTATGAAAAATATACAAGAAACTGAAAACCAAGGTTTGAATTGGAAATTGTTAAGCAGCATTACTTTTGTCTGCTGTAGCTTTAGCTGAAACGCCTGCAGAGAACAAGGAATGGCAGCAATGCATACTTGCCAATAACGTTTCCATCCCATACAAACCTTTCCAGCTAATAGTGGAAGGCTCCCAACCAGAAAGGAAGTTAATTTTAACTGAAGCGCTCCAATATTTTCTGCCTCTAGGATATGCATTCACACCTCTGCAACATGTAAGCAATCACCTTAAAGATTGTCTCGTTTAATATGATTAGGAGAGTGCTCCAGTGTATAACATAAGAAGATTCATGAAACTGAGTACGGATAACTTGCTCCAGCTATGATACATACCCTTCTCCCTTCTAAGCTTATTACAGGGAAGGCTTGAGATCCCCTGCTGAGCTTCTTATCTCCAGTAATTAAGAATATCTTGATGGGCATGGTAAGTGCCTTTCTGTGCTTGTTGAGATGGACATATAACATCATGGCCTCTTTCTGCCTGACATGAAGTAGCTCTGTGATTGCAGACAGTGCTCTCAGACATCTCTTGTACAGGGGAATGGCTCAGTTGTGACTCAGAACAATTTCCTATTAAAATATTTAACAGACAAKCACTAGCTTACTGTGGACATAAGCAAAATATTAATCATCGTAATCATCGCTGACACATTTTTACATACAGGAACAGGAAATGCAGAAGGAAAGAAAATTATATCAGCTATAGATAGATAAGTAAAAATAAATAACTTTATTTCAGTATCTTACAGTAAAGTTGATTATACAAGTGGGTATGCTGCAGAGCATTTATAGTCTGATCTCAGAAGGGATTTGAGTGGGGAAAGCAAAAACTGTAAGGTGGCCAGCAACAGAATTTCAGAGGCAAATATAATAATCTGTGTGGCTTCTACAGACACAATATAGGCAGCATCTCACAAAATGGCAAGTGCAAGATAGCAGCATGAATAGGGTCCATATACAAGACAGTTCGCATACAAACGTCCAATATATGTGTGCAAAACTATGATCATGGAGTATTTAATGCAAAAGTTACGTATGTTTAAAAATTTATTCACAACTTTGGAGGGTGCTTTCAAAATTAGGCCTTTTATGTCCACATCTCTTTTCTTAAAGATTGATCCACACTTTTGAACCAATGGAATTCTTCCTCTATGAAAATTTTCAGCCAGGAATGTAGCTATTTTTCTCCTCATATGAATAGGGGGGAGATGACCAAGGCAGGCTTAAAGCTTCGTGATAGCTTAAGAACACTGTTTCCTGGGAATTATTGGGAAAGCAAAATTCAGTAGTGTGGTAGTGGCTTCAAAACAGTTACCTCAGACRCCATCTGTCCTGGGTGACTCACGGTTTCACTACTGACCACACTCCCAGCCCTGCCACCTCTCTGCACGGTCCTGCTGGGCCACTGCCTTTACTCCCTTCCCCTGCTCGTACTTGTATATACTGCCCTGCTCTGGAAATATAACGCCTGTCTGGTAGGATGAGAAGTGAGAGGGAACTTGGTCTTATTGTTTTAGGGAGTTTAGGGGGAAGGCGAGAGCCATCCCTGCTGCAGGTCTCCCTTGCTCAGTAAGGACATGGTGGTGCTGCCTGCGTGACCTGCTGCTCTATGTCTGTGCCCAAAGCAGACTCAGCTGTTGACKTCTGTAGACTTAGGACCTGGCCTATATACATGTAGCCTATATATTAGCAAGCCTCCACACCCCTCCATTCACGCTTATGATCTGAAACTGCTCTTGAAGTGTTTGGAAGAAACTCTCTTTACTCCGCTTTCCCACTTCTGTGTAGAAGAGTAGATGAACTCCTCTTGGTAATGGAAGAGAAAGGAACAGAATACAGGTGACATAGCAGAACATCTCAGGCTTTGTATGCTGTGATGAGTGGCTGATGGGGTTATACACACTAAGAAACTCCTTTGCTGTTTGCGCTGAGGTGGTTTTCTGTGCCGTTAATGTGTGGAACATTTGATTTGGTTTTTCACTGATCAGCAGGGAAATTTGCTTTTTCTTCCCCATCCTTTCCCAGCATCTTAACCATGGCTTAATGGAGGAACTTAATGGAGGAACTGTCTGCAAAGTGTGTTTAAGAGTTTGCAGCTGGCCAAAGCCGAGCAGAGTTCTTACCTTGGCAACTCATTTATCCTTTGCAGCTATACACAAGAGAAAAAGAGAGCTGCATCCTTGCGTGTCCATGGGATGAGTTTTCTTTGGAGCTCTAGTATGTGATTATCTTCACCGCAGACATTATTCATTCACTGCATCCTCTGCAGGCACCGATGCTGGGACAAAAGGAAGTTAAAAAGTGGACATTTCAATGAGATGTTTCAGTTCAGTATCTAGTCTCTTTGAATTTTGCTATTCTGACGTTAGCGATACATTGTTGCATGGATATGTATATAATGTGTAGTTTCCTTTTGGAAGAAATTGGTATACATCCTGCTCCCTTCTGATTTAAGGTCACTAAATAAGTTACCAGAAAGAGCTATTAACATCTGTAGATGAAAAGCAAATATTGTATTTAAAAAAAAAAAAAAAAGCAGCTCCATCTCTCTAGTAAGTATTCCAGAGATAAGGCTGGTTTGGGGAGATAATAGAGGTATGGGAGGTAAGACACAACACATAGGATTATTCTGGACAGACTTGGATCAGAGTCCACAGCTCCTGTACTCAGAGATTTTATATTACGTTTTGCTGAAGGAAATTTAAACTGAAATGAGGTATCAATGCAAAAGGATGCAAAATCCTATCTGATGTGAAAGTGAAAGTGAGCTGTTTGGCCACATGTCTATACCGAAGGTGGCTGCATTGGCAACCCTGTCACTGATCTCGGTACTTCAGGAACTGATAACAGCATTGAGCACAGTGCAGGCTAATCATCTAAATGTTTATCCAGCTTCTTGGATTTTTTTTCCCCATTGTTAGTCTGCTACTGATACCTGAGCTAATGATTTTACAGCGGTGCTTCCCCCAGCAGAGAAGTCCTTATCCTATTTTATGACCTGGAGTGACAAACTTTATTAACTCGTACTACCAACAGCAGCGTCTGGGTACCAGAACCACATCTGGGGACACCATCAACAGTAACAGTCTTCTTGATCCTGTTCCAGCCCAGGTGCTAGAAGAGGCGTTTCTTTCTCTTCTTTCTCTGCCATTACCAGCCCTTACAGACTGGTAGTGCTCTCTGTGGTCCATCTACTTCCCCCCCGAAATGTGACCCTACAGCCTTCAGCCAACTATTTCCTTCTTTGTCAGCGGGAACCGCCTGCAGCCAGGTGCTTTCCTTGGGACTCAGAGAAGCACCCAGCCAGAGCTGCCTCCCTAAACCCAAAGGGGATAGGTTCCGTCTTGCATGTGGGAATGGTTGGGGAACCCACTGCTACAGTCTCAGCCAAACCTGCAGAAAAATCTTTCCTAAACTTTTCCGCTTGTAGCCCAGCTTGCAGGTGCCTTCCTAGTTTTGCTCCTCTAGACAGTATTTCAGTATAATAAATGTCAATAATAATAGATTTCTGAACATTACAACTTAACGGTAACAATATGGTAAAAACAGCAATATCTGGGGTTTGGATTTGTGAGGTCCCAGTGCTTGCCTTCCACAGAGGTGCGTGTTTGTAAAAACGGGCATCTGGCAAGAGCCAGGTCCCAAACACCCTCTGAGGGGAAGCCCCTGTTGTGCATTTAAGCAGATCCCAGGTCCAGGTCTTTGTGGCTGTGGGGCTTTTTTGAGTTTTAGGCTGAGAAGGAAGGTGGAGGGGTTGGCGGTAGGGAAGAGGCTGGGTACAGAAATTTGAAGAGCCCTGTGATCTGGAGCCAGGCCTTTGCCCGGGGGCCTGGCTGGGGCGGGGTGTTTGTACGGGGAGGGCCGGGGTAAAGCCAGGGCTCTGCAGGCACCCCCGGGGTGCAGGGGAGGCCTGTTGACAGGGTGTGCTCCAGCGGTGCTGGGGGGGCCAGGGCACCCCGAGGAGCCGATCCACGCTGGGSCCTGGGCCTCCATGACAAGGGGAGACAGGGCACCCCCCAGGCCCAAGGGCCGGGGGCCTCTGGCCAGGGGAACTCGGRGGCCGTGCTGCAAAAATCAGCCGTGCTCAGCCGGCTGCTCGCCGCCCAGCCTCCATGTCGGGCGCGCATAAAGAACCATGTCATGCTTCAGCTGGGAAGGAAGGGCCGGGAGGGACTGGAGCCGCTCTCTGCTCTCCTATTTTCATAGAAACCGATCTGTGTACCTAGAAAATAACAGGAAGGGAAAGCGCGGGGGGGAGGCGCGGGCGGGGGGGGGATAAGAAGATCCTGTTTTCGGTCGCTGCCCGAGGAGTAATTCGGAGGAGACGGCTCCATATTCCCGGGGCCGCGGCGGCTGCGGCGGGGATGGAGCGGGCGGCGCGGGCGGCGTAGCCAGCTCGCACGGGGGGGCCGCGGGCAGCGCCGCGCCCGCCCGCCGCCGCGGGGTGAGGGCTCCCCGGCCGCCCCCGCCCGGCCAGGCGCCCCGCCGSCAGCCGGCTCCCTGGTACCGGGGGCTGCTGGGGTTGTGTCCAAGGCCTCCCCCTCCCCCGCGTACACACTCACACACACACACTCACACACACTCACACACACCCCATCTCCTCCTGCCGCCGCCGCCGCCGCCGCCGGAGAGATCGGGGATTGCCCGCGGCCCGGCCCCGCTCCCGGCTGCGCCCCGTGCCCGGGCGCATCGCACCCCGCGGGGGCTCGCCCGGCTGCCCCCGGGGCGGTGTGTGCGGGGCGGGGGGTGTGGGAGGGCGGGGGGACACACGGCGGCTCCCGCGGCGGCTCCCGATGGCTCGTCCGCGGCCCCGAGAATACAAGGCTGGAGACCTGGTGTTTGCCAAAATGAAGGGGTACCCGCACTGGCCGGC
>JASVER010000034.1:4523779-4611379 GCA_030449065.1 Oceanodroma leucorhoa
ACCGCGGCGGGGGCGCCCGGACCCGGCGCCGCCGCCCCCTCGCCCTCTCGCCGGGCGGGCAGCGGGCCGGGCAGCGGCCGGGCCGGGCAGCGGCCGGGCCGCGACGAGCCTCCGCCGGAGGCCCCGGCCCTGGCCCCGCCGGACGGGGGGCCGCGGTGCGCGCCCACCCCCTTATTATTGTGCATCTTTTCTTTGATCTGCAGATTTCTCCCCGGCCCCCCGGGAGGAGGAGGAGGAGGAGGAGGAGGAGGAAGGGAGGGGGGCGAGCGCGGGCTGTACCTGGGTTGTTATCGCGGGGAGGAGGCTTGGGGAGCCGGCAGCCCTGCCTGCATGACAACGGTGCTGTTTATTATACGCCTTCCCTCGCCCCGGCCCCCGCCTGCCCCGGGGGGCAGAGGGGCCCCCACCTCCCCCCGCCGCCGGCGCCTGGGGCAGGGCAGGGCAGGGCGGCCGCTTCCCCCGGGCCCAGCGCGGCCCAGGGCCCGGGCGGGGGACAAGGCCTCGGGACGGGCCTGGAGACGGCTGTGGGGAAGGGGCACGGCCTGGGGCAGGGCCAGGTCTACAGGGGGAATGTGGGGAGGGGGCGAGGCCTGGTGGCGCGCAGGGGGAAGGGGCCGAGGCCCGGAGTCAGGCGGCGGTTGTCCCCAGGGAGCCCGGCGGTGAGGGYGCCGGTGGGAGCGGGAGGCATGGCTTGGTGTGGAGAGGTTGGGTGAGGTGAAGCGGGGCCTGGCTCTGAGGTGTGGCGGTGTCCATACAGGGTGCTGGCGTCCCTGCAGCTCAGCTGCCACCCCTCTGTACGCAGGCTGTTTGGGTGTTGGGCCTCCCGCTTTATTTTGGTTTTTGCTGTGCTGACTTTCTTTCATAGTCCTTTGTCGTTTTTTGTTTTACGCCGCCGTGATATAGCTGAGGTAGAAAGGCATCGTGGGCATTTGGCAGTCAGATAAGCACCCTGTTGTATTTAAACATCCGTTTTTGGTGCCGCTACAGTAATGCAGAGCAGAGCTTTTTCCGGGGGGTCTGGTACCATGGCACACTTACACAGCCTGTCCTTTCCCTCCTTTTTGATGACTGTTGTGTAAACTCACTGTGTAACACGTGTTGTGTGAACTCATTGGCAGGCATCAACCGGTGAGAGTCTGTATTTACTTGTCTCCTCTAACCTTACCGGGACGATTGGGTAGTGCTTCATGCCATCATTTTCTGGTCAAGGAAAGTTGCTGGTCTTTTTAAAGAGCATGACAGTAATGAAGTGTTGTATGCAACGTGCAGGAAAACATAGATGGGCAGGATAAAGATGGACTGACATTTACCCTTGACAAGAGAGCCCAGGAAAAGGATGGGTGTAGGTGGTGGAAAGTGAATTGAAAGGTGTCTTGAATATAACCGAGGAAGCTGGAGAAGTGGTGTTGAACAGCAGACACCATACAAGGAGGGAAGGCCAACACCACAGGCTTAAGCGAAGGTTAGTGAAGAAGGAATAGTGAGAGGGTACTAAATATCTAGAAGCATGTAAATAAGGTGGTGCATTCAATTATTTTGGCAGACCAGGCTAAAATTAGCATGCAAAAGGCCAAACTTAATCAACACCGGGTTGCAGTTTTGTTATTCTATCATTATACAGGTTGGTGGATATACTACCTAAAAAATGGCAATTTATGTCAGCAGAACAGCATGATCCACTAAAAATTGACTTCTTTCCTACCTCTGTCATGGTTTAATTTACTGTGAAAATTTTAATGTGAACAGTTGAGACCACTACCACGCTGAGGCATGTTAATCCCTTTCCTTTTTGAGCCTTTGTAAAACTCCATTTGTTTACCCAGAAGCAGAACAGGGCCTTTTGTTTTAACGGCGTTTTCTTTCCTTTATAAAATCATCATATGCTATGCAGCTGGTCATAGCCTTTGACTGCGTGTCTAAATAGGTTTCCGAATGGCAATAATACCCAACAGAGTACATCTTCGCTAGGAAAAAGTAGGTGTGCTGTTAACATAACTTACTTCCTTTGTGCAAACTAACAGGATGTAAAGTGAAGACAAAGCAGTCTCTATTTCTAACATGACTTTGCAAGCGGGGGTAGAAACTGTAGAGAGCCCAGAGTCTACGATCGGGTAGGAAGGGAGCAGTCAGGCTAGGGGAGCATTAGTACTGGGKTTTAGTTCACCTGAGTGTCAAGAGGCACAGAATGTGCTCCTGTAACACGTGATGCAGTTACATAGAACTTCATGTTAGGTCAGGCTGATGTCTGCCTGAACCTAACGTATTGCTCATGAAAAATACAGTGCACGCCATCTTTACTAGGACTTCTCTTCATCTTGGTTGCCAAGTTTTGCCTGATGCACACTTCCTTAAGTGAAGGAAAAACTTAGTGAGGACACTAGTCTTCATTTTGTTTCCCAGAAAACATTATTATGTACAAATAAGAAGAACAGAAGTATTTGAGTTGAGAATGCAACTCAGATAGATACTCTGATTAACTGAATGCCTTTTATCCAGAGGATTCGCTTGTTTCCACATCCTTGAGTGTTTGCTACCTACTTCTTTATTCATTATGCAATTAGCGTGTTTGATCTTTGTATTCTCATGTAAAAACTTACATATTTCATGCTAATATACTAGCTTAATAATACAAGTAACAATACATTTAAATGGCAGTGTTATTGTCCCTACCAAATGGTGTTTTGCATCTCTGAGACCTTTGGCATGAATTTCCTGTCTAGGGACAAACTTCTTAAACTGTGTTTAATAAACCTGAGAAGTGTTAAAGTAAGACAGAAGGACTCTGCCTACCCTTTAATGAAACATACAGACATAACTACCTGGCTCAGAATTAACTGTRTATTTTTGTGTGCATGAGTAGTATCATACAGAAAATCCAACTCAGATCCCAGAAGCAGTCCAGCTGCAGTAGTGCAGATCTGCACCTAGCTCAATCACTCTTGTCTCTCATTA
This sequence comes from Oceanodroma leucorhoa, assembly GCA_030449065.1. Lineage (NCBI taxonomy): Eukaryota > Metazoa > Chordata > Aves > Procellariiformes > Oceanodroma > Oceanodroma leucorhoa. The sequence goes on from JASVER010000034.1 coordinate 4,526,732, forward strand.
GGTATAACGCTTGTGGGCTCAGCCAGCTCCATGTGGCACAACACTGCAGACATATCCAGCGTAGGCAGCAATCTCTAGTCCGAGACCATTATCTTTCCACCCCATCTCCTTGGAGGTATGTTGATCTAGCAATCAGCAAGAATAAGATTGGCAAGCCTGACTTTCATCACTGTGAGTAAAGAGAGAGAAACCGTGAAGAAAGTGGCCAGCTAGTGATGATATGCCCAGGGACCATTGAAAAATTTTGTCTAATAATTCATGGTGCGTTATAGCAGTCAAACTGCATTTAAAGCTTCTTTGTGGATTGGTGCAGAATTAATTTGAAAAGGACCAAACTTGCCACACTTAGCCAAAATGGTAATGGCCAGTAAATCTTATCTTTACCATACCCTGTTAAAATAGAATCGGTGAATAAAACCACTCTCTTCAAAAGACGCTTTTAGATACTTGGTGTCTGAAAGATGTCACTTAGGTCTTATTGCCTGGAAGGRCTGCTTTGCATTTTGGTATCATGTTTTCTTGGGCAAAGCCAAAATTTCCTTTAGCTTAGCTGGAGGACAGTAAGTTGGTTTAGGGTTTAGGCCCCAAGAATTGTACTGAAGCTTAATTAATAACAGTAGATAAAATACTGGCAGCAGTTTGGTTTAACAAAGTTGTTATGTTAGCCTGTGATGTCAGTTGTCTTCAGATGCTCATCAAAAATACAGAATAAATACCAACTGGCCAGGTCATCAGTCACTGTAATCCAGCAAATAAGCAATTGTGTATCCAGGGTGCAGGGAAAAAAGGAGGGAAGATGCTGTTGCGGTTAAAATATGGGAAATAAGGATTCAATTCATTCTACATTTCATGGGTGGTCTTTGCCTTTGAGGCACTGTGTCTTAGTTCCCTGTTTGTAAAAGGCAGTTAACAACATTTTTCCCGTTAAAAAGGTGTTGTGGAGACAAAATCACTAACATTTATGAGTTGCTTGGCTACTGCCTTGATAGGAGCTGTATCAGCACACATAGACAGAAAAATCTCTTTCTCCAGATACCCTAGTTTATCTGGGATAGATGTCCTGGTTTATTGAGAAATTGCCCCTTCAATAGTCACTCAGATGAGATAAAAGGGAAAAACTAGTGGTAGTTTCAGAAAGATCAATAATGGTGTTTGTTTTCTGAGTGACCCTGAAGAAACAATAAGCACTTAGTTGCTGAAATTAGCTGCTGATTTAAAAATAGGAAGGAAGCTGTTAATGCAACTATAGAGAGCAGAGGAAAAAGTCTGGAATGACCTCAATAAAATAAGAGCGTGCCCAAGTAAATGGCTAATGCCATTATTGAACAGAAATCTAGGATCATACAGCTAGGGAGACAAGAACTAGATTTGGGTGAACACAAATAGTTTGTGTGGGGATGGTAAAGTTGATTTGGGACAATACAAGAGAGATCCAAGGAGGTAGGACAATGTATTTTAGTGTAAAACACATGGATGTTTAGAGCTATTTAGAACATTTTGTGTTGGGAGGAGAACACAGCTTTTAAAGTGACGGTGTCACACTAACTATTATGAAGGTGTATTTACTGTCTTGTGAAGGTGAATTCCTTATTTTCTGGACTCCTGTTTGTCTTGCCCATTTCCTTTATTGCTACTCTGAATTACTTGAACTCCAGATTTGCTAGTTATCTGACAATCCTCATATGTGAATATCACTATTAAAAAGCATCTGCCAATAGCAATGGCAAAATGGTATTTGGGGCACTTCAGTGTATTAGAGTTGCAAATGGGTATGAAATTTTCAGTATATTGCTTAGAGTAATACATAGTAAATGCTGTAATTTTAATGGGAACTAGTGTCTGTGGCAGGCTGAGCATCATAAATGTAAGGATTACGTGATAATTTTTGGCTGAGTGCATTTTTTCAGTATTGYTGACTATGTCCCCCATCCAGCAAGGCATGAAAGTAAGGCACCTTAAAGTATGAACTAAAGTAATCCAAGGGAAGGGCTTAAAGGTAAGCTTATGCTTAACAACTTCGTTAGACTAGAGCCTAAAAAGRTAAGGCTAATAACACTATAATATTATAGTGTAATAGAATATTAGAGACTATTAAAAGAAATTGCTACTACAGATTGACAGAATTCCAGACGACTTTCAGTATCAGTAAAAAAAATAAAAAATCTATAGTTTGGACACCCCTGTGCAGGCGTTTTAGTACATAAACCTCTCTCTTACGGTTCAGTGAAGTATGGATGCAGCTAGTGGGTTGACTGTGGTGAAGCTCTCAGTGTAGGACCAAGGCCCATGTTCTGACATAGAATCATAGAATCRTAGAACAGTTTGGGTTGGAAGGGACCTTTAAAGGTCATCTAGTCCAACCCCCCTGCCATGGGCAGGGACATCTTCAACTAGATCAGGTTGCTCAGAGCCCCGTCCAACCTGACCTTGAATGTTCCCAGGGATGGGGCATCTACCRCCYCTCTGGGCAACCTGTGCCAGTGTTTCACCACCCTCATCGTAGAAAATTTCTTCCTTATATCTAGTCTAAATCTACCCTCTTTTAGTTTAAAACCATTCCCCCTTGTTCTGTTGCAACAGGYCCTGCTAAAAGGTTCATCCACATCTTTCTTATAAGCCCCCTTTAAGTACTGAAGGGCTGCAATAAGGTCTCCCCGAAGCCTTCTCTTCTCCAGGCTGAACAACCCCAACTCTCTCGGCCTTTCTTCATAGGAGAGAATGTAGAGTTCCATCCCCCTGACCATTTGCGTGACCCTCCTCTGGACCCKYTCCAACAGGTCCATGTCTGTCTTGTRCTGAGGGCTCCAGAGCTGGACGCAGTRCTGCAGGTGGGGTCTCAGCTTGGTAAAATGCAAGATACTCAACCAGGAACAACTTTGGTCAGTCATAATTGCAAGTATGACAGCTTGGAAAAATCAAACTCTCAAACACATCATAGAAGAAAGATTCTACATTTTAAGTGTTTGATATTTAAAACAGACCATTTGTTTTCTTATTAGTATAAAGATAAGGAAAGGTAGGTTTTCCCTGGCAAGGTTTATCTTTTTTGGCAAAGAATGACAGACAAAAATCAGATTAGATCCAGAAAACTTCAAAGGGTCCATCAGAARTAGACAACAGATCTTTCTCTGTGTTTTTCTGCCAAAACCCAGTCTGCAGTCTTTTGAGCTTTTCTCCTTGGCCATTTGGGACCTGTCCAGTCCTTCACCATGTGCTTTTCTCCTTTTTCCCCTTTTGGTTGCTCTGTTTTATGACCTCACTTTTGCTGTGTTACTAAATATGAGTCTCCTGTGACTTCTCCTTTACCAACTCGGTGCTTCTTCCATCTCTCTCCCTCTTTAATTATGTACCTCACTCATACATCACTCCTTGGAGATCTGCAAGCCATTTTTCATGGGAGGTCTCTGTTTGTTCCTTTCTGAGATGAGACATGATTTGCTGATCACTGCAAAAGTCTCTGTTAACCAAGGAACTAATGGTGAAGTCATGGCTTCTTCAGGCAGCRCTCCCATGACTTCTGCTCTGGTGCATCTGAAAAGAGCACATTTAAGGCAGTGGATCCTTTATGGAACTGTTTTTTACTTTCTAAACTTTCTGCACCAGGTTGACACATGTTGCTTAGATAGCATTTAAACTTTTATTTGCAGATATCTGGTCATATTTCGAGTAGGTGTGAGTGCCTTTTCAGTGACTTCATCAGYTCATTGAGTACTGTTCCCTTCATTTCCTAAAACAAAAATAACAAGGAGTGAAGTGTGAATTCTCCTAGTGTTCAGAAGGTGGGGGACCTCAGCAGCTGATGGTCTTTCTCCATGCTCCTGCATTCTGCTTTAAGTGTGACTTAAAAACAGATTTCATCTGCGGATTGTAGTGTAAAATGGAGTAATTCTTATACATAAAGTTGAACCATAGCTTACAGTAAAACCTTTCCAGTTGCTCTTGTTTGGCAAACGAATCATTTCAGGGCCAAGATGTTCTATGTTTGTTGTTAGCACAGACTGGGATATTTGGGAGAACTTCTTTAAAATTGAGTTCTTTAAATCTCTCTCTTTTTTAATTAGTTTAAATAACTAGCCCCAAATGTGCAAGTTTGATCTTTTTGTGTAAATGACAATAAATGAATACATTTTCTCCTGCAGTGCCATGATTTTAAGTCCTAATGAAGCTAACCYAGAATGAAGACAGTTGTCTCAGAAGTTTTTCATACCCATACTATACAGGCTTTTTGTTAGATATTTTTCCTTGTCATTTTAAAGCCACTGAGTAATTTTCATCAACTAATCTCATGGAAATCATTGGATATATGTTTTGTCTGAAGGAAGGGTGCCCCTTTCAGTGAAATTCGTAGCCTGTGAAGTCAATCTGTGTGTTCTTACTGCAAAAAGATATGAGAAATGTTAGTTTCCATTACGTTATTGATAGATCTCTTCTTTTTATTATTCTGTRAAGAACCTTTTAGGACCCCCAACTGGAATGAATTTTTTGTAAGCATAGACAACCAAATGAAGGCTGAGTTTTCAGTCTTAACTCTTCATTTCCTGATTTCCCCATCATAATAATGCATTAACGAGTCTTCCTGCATTTAGGGTAATAAAAATCTTGTGAGCAAGTGATTGCTGACAGTAAGTATATACAGTTGTCATTTGAGAGTAGATGAAAGGATTTCCTGATAATGCTGGAAAAGTGATGACAATGTAGAGAGCTTGGACATTTTATTTGACTATTTGAAATGGTGTTGTCTGAGCAGTGAAGACCTTTCCACTGTATGCTTGAGAGGCATAAGGGAGAACGAGTCTGCCTGAGGCCTCTCAGTAATACTGTGATTCGAGTGATAAATATAGCAACAAACACTGGAARTTAGCCTGTGTGGAGCAGGCAGGAAGAGGTTGTGGAGCCAGCTTTTTAAAGGTGTTAGGAATTAGCTGAACATCAGTACTTCACTGTATCTTTAGGTACCTTGGTRCTTTTCAAGTCTTCCCCCTGTGTCATCTGTATCTCTGATCTCTACATGCCGTGGACATGTATGTGTGTGTATACACATACCTATTCTGTGCATAGATATACACACCCCCATGGAAAAGGTAGATGCTTAAAACATAGGTGTAGCACATTGCCGTGGTAGCACATCRCTTGACTCTGGACTCCAATACAGGCAGCATCAACAAAGAAGGGCCCGGTAGTTTGGCTGAAGCATAATAGGAGCAACTAGAATAAACAGTTATTTGAAAGATTCCAAGAAATTTTTGGCAGACAAGTGAGTATCATGAGGTAAAGCTTCTAAAACTTAAAGAAGGAAACAGATCCTTGCTTCCTCCTCTTGGGAAGGTCTCTGCATTACTGGCTTTGCACATCTGAGATTGTTTCATTCATTTGTGTAACAGCCAGTTCTAAACTTGATACAGAAATTGGAAATAAACTGCAGATTCATTTCCAGTTTTCCTCTCTTCTACTCAGACTATKTGACATGACAGTCTTGATAATACTTACTTTTACCTAAAGGGTATATGAGACCTGGCTTTGGTGGGGTTTTTTGTTGTTGTATATTAATTTTTTGCTCTAGAAAATAAAAGGAAGGTAAGAAATTTGAGTAAATACTACAGCATCTTAACAAAGCAGTGAACTTCCCATGTTATGATGTAGTTCCTATTGCCCCGTTCTGAAGTTCCCCATCCTTCCAATGGTCTCAGGTCAACCCAAATATTATCCTTGGCATCACTGCTGCTCCAAAAAGACACATAATGTTCTTGAATTTCAGAACGATTTAGTCTCTCTCTCTCCTGGCCTTTTGTAAAGMCCAGCTGAAATCTGAAAATACCTTCAGAGTCAACATAAAGGGAGGAGACGACATCGTACTGTGCTCTGGGTAGCCCAAAGTTAGAAGGGACAGGTGTCCATAGACTTTGGTCTCYGCCTTGGAAAAGTACATTTAAATCTCTTTCAGTTTTCCATTAGCAGACTGAAAGGATAATTAGCATACATCTGTAGCCCTGAAAATGCAAACTGGAAACAACTGTTTATTTTGCCTTGCAGCAACGTGTAAAAAACCTAGAGAGAGGCTGTTTGCCAGCTTTAGTTTGGCTGCTTGAATAGAAGACATCATGTAACAAAAGAGGAAAAACAGGGCAAGGAATATGATACAGCAAAGAATTTCTTTAAGACCATCAATTAACAAAGCATCCTACATACAGCAAAGTAAGTAGGGCTGGGGAGGAAGGAAAAAGTTCCAGACTGTAGGGACCTTACAGGTACCACTGTGGTGTCACCAATGTCGACTAGGAAACAGTGTGTCAGCCTTTAAAGTCAGTAACCTTGTACTCCTTGGGCTTGGAAAGCACCTACCTGTGAAGCTACTTACAACACAGAAAGTAAAACCACACTGAGGCAGTGAGTAGAAGAAACTTTAAGTCTGGGAGAGCTTGAGGCACAATTGCACAATAATGCAAACCATTTCTGGGAATCAATCCCATATCAGACTGGATTACTAAATGTACTAAATATAAGTACATATTGAAACTTAATAACAACATAGGGAGTGACCTTATGGAGATATGTAACATCAGTCTGGAGATGCAATCCAGGTGGAGAAGCAGGAAAGTGCAGATAGAGGAGCAAATGCTATAGTTGCAAAGAACAATTCTGGAGTTACTGTCCTTCCCTTGATATGTTTATGCATTTTGCATAGAAAGTCACTGGATACAAGCAGCTCTTTTTTGCTAGTTTTTCTTCAGCTCCACAAATCTTACATTTTACAGTGTTCAAGCCTCCATGAAGGAGATACTGTGAACCCCTTCTTTTAATTCCTGGAGGACGGGGTATCTTCCTCAGCTGAAATCTCCTCCATCTGAAGAAAAACAAGAATTCAGGTTTCTGTTCCTGGATGTTACCCTAGTCCCTAACCTATTGTTTGGTAACTAGGAGGCAATTCCTCCAGCTCCTCTTCTGCGTATCCTTTGGGAAAACTTTAGATGTAGGGCACTTACGGTTCACCTTTTCTATGGCATGTATCTGTATCTTCCCGTTGCAGCAGCTGTGGGGTGGGGGGAAGGGAGGAAAGCATTGAGACTAGCATGTGCCATAGGTTGGCCATCCTGACCAAGCAGCATAAGATGATGCCAGAAAGCAGAGGACTGTGCCTCAAAAGAAGGTTTGTGTCCTTCCTTCTTTAGAGGAGTTTTGCCTTTCTCTTTCCTGCTGCTCGTGCAGAGACCACCCAAGCACAACAGCTGAGGGGGGCTCCAGAGCCAGCAGGCATGGAGGGAAGTGATTTGCACCCCATAGCAGAAGTGAGGCTGTCCATGCATGGCCTTCCTTCCTTGGAATATAATTTATTATTCGTCACTGTATGTAAATCAATCCCTCCGGCTCCACTGATTGCTTTTTGGTGTATGCGTTGCCATAAATATCAGTGTATTTTTCTTTAGCTTCCTTCAACTTGTTACCAGCCTGTACGGTGTTGTCCTGCACAGGGCCGAAATAATTTTCCTGGGTGCGGTCACACCACGTGAGGGTCTGCCAGCTCTCTGGCAGGATGTGTGTTTGCATATGGGGATTTCTGCATATTGCCTTGACCTTTGCAGCACATTGGTTGTTCAAATGTAACTTGTGGTCCACTATTGGCTTCCTGTAGTATTGCTGCTTCCAGCTTTCTCTCTCTTACATTGCCAATCCTTTTTCCCAGATGTGTTCGCTTTTTCCTTTTGCAAACTAAATTTTGGTTTACTTGCAGCTCATATTTCTCACAGACCCAGGACTCTGAGTCAGTTGTCATATTGGTTTTACCGTCACTGGGTGTAGTGGAGTGACTGCATGTTTATACACACATACATATGAGCATAAGAGACTATCTTTGTCTTAATATTGCAAAGGTTCCCAGGTTACTGTCCCAGATGCCTCTTCCAGAACATGGAAGAAGGTGTTAAGTGAGGCAGATCCTGGCAAGGAATACACCTAAGCAAGGCATCTCATGCCAGGCACTCTGCCCTACTGTAGTGGCATTTTTTGTCATCTTTTTCTTAAACTAATTAGTTGCTAGTTGGTTTTCAGCCCAGATGCCACTGTTTCCATCTGAGCCAGTGTAAATTTGTATTTCTGTAAGGATTTCTTCAGACACAATTATCTGGAATCCAATTAGGTAGCGTTCATTCAGGATTAATCACATGTGGAAGTGTTTGCAGAATTGAAGTTCCTGTGTTGTTAGCAGCGTACTACTACCACTGTGTTTCATTATCCTCCAGCAGGCATGGGCTCAGGCATTTCGTGTGTTCTAGGAGTAGCCCTGCACAGATCCACTGCAGGGCTGGAGGCTTGCTGTCCTGGTTGCTACGGAATAGCGGAAGGAAGATGATACCTATCCCATTAGTTTGCTCTCTAAAGACCATGTCCCAAAGGCAGCGAATGAGTTCGGCTGCATAAAGATTCCTTGATTTCAATAAAACTGCTTGCATGTGTGCTGCCCTGCCTGTAGAARCATAAAGTAGGACCACAGCCTAAGGCAGAAGGCAGACGTTCATCTTAAAAAAGAAAAAAATAAAAGATGACATTCCTTACTGCAGTGCCTCTCCAAATACCAGGGCTTTTGAAAGATATTGGTGGTGCAGCAAACTCAACAGATAATTCTTTTCATATGGTGTCTGGATCAGGTGACTCACATATGTTCRCATTTTCAGGTACCCCTTTTTGCTGCTTTTTATCAGGAGTTCTTCAAAATCCTCTTCTTGTGCAAACTTTATTTTTCTTTGTCACAGTCAGTATTCCTATCACAGCTTTTAGAAGAAGGTAGCATAAAGTTAYTAAGCCTTGTGGTGAGAATTTTAATTTCTGCAAAGATATATCACCAGTAATAAGCTTGTTCTGTCTGTTAATATTTTGTTTTCTTTGCGTTTATTTGAGAGACTCTGCTCTGGAGCTTTTTATTGTTGTTAAGGGAGTGGGTCAGTTTTCTGAGCAGGTTTTTTGAATTGGTACTTGTGATAAAATGACAAGAATTCCTAGCTAAAAGATGAGAACAGATTAGAGAAGACACATTTGTCAGACAGGGCTCTTCAGCATTAAAATGCTGTGAATGTTTTCTCCTTATCTTTTGGAAGATGTTTTATGCCATTTCCTGCCTTACAAATGAATGGATTCACCTGCGTATATAATTGCCATGTTATTGTGCTGGATGGGATCTGATCATACAAAGAGAATGGCTTTGTTTATGCTCCCAAACTGTATGCCCAGCTGTGCTTGCAGGATCAAGCCTCTAGCTGTTAAGTTTCTAGAAGCCCATAATAATAAAGATTTTAGTGGCAATATGTTAAGAAGAAACACCAACTTCTTTAGCATATGTGGGAGCAAGGAGAACAATTTTTTAATGAGAAGCKTATACTTTTTCTGAAACGTTTGCTGCTAGATGAAGGTGTTTGTTAGTTTACTTGTTTGTCAAATGTCAGCAATACAGTTGACCTGGTATAATAACAGGGGTGTCAGGGTTGTCTCCAAGGCAGATTTATTGCAAAGGACTGCCATCGTGAATGCTACATGTGAGACTGAATTGGGGATCTTGAGGATTAAAAGCAGCGTGAGCTAAAACTCTTTGGTTGTGGTGCATGGTTTGGACACGTCATGTGTCATCACCAGCGTGTTAAAAAGTAAAGGCAAGTGACAATTAAAATTTTGAATACTGACTGAAAGACTTTTGGTTGGATTTTGTTGATTTGCATGAGGTGTATGTAAACACTGTATCTGGATGCCAGGATAAATTTGTATGTGCAGTGTTCACTAATGTCCTTCCTGGTTCCAGATATGTGTCTCACTAACCAAGTTCTCTTCTATGTGTAATTGCCTTTTCCTAGTAATTTGCACAATATGAATCAGAATAATATGCTGTTTCTTTACAGCTGCTTTTTAAAACAAAATGGTAACCTGATTTAAAACACGTTTTTTTACTGAGCTGCCAAGGGAGAGTGCTAAGCTCCCATGCTTAGTATGGATGCCATTCCTGATTCAGAGGTAAAGAGTGTTTTAAAAATTTAATATTAATGTATGCGGGAAAACAGCTATTACAGTTCCACACGTGTAATTTGTCCCTTGACAGCCTGTATCCTTTTAAAATCATCATTCCTTTAAAATTAATCTTCTGATTACCCCTCCAAATCTGGTATAGAAATGAGAGAGAGCGATGGCCAGAAGCCCTTGGTGTTGTTTGGAGAAGGAAAGTTAGAGAAAATCAGAGACTTTTGGAAGAAGGCAGGCTCTGGAGTAAACTTTGTGACTTCTGTAACATAACTGCAGCTGAGTCACTAGGTTTTGTAGGTAACTTGTGTTCATGGAAACACTGTATTCTGAGAGGTTATTTGAAAGTAACACAAAACACACATACCTCATACACAAATTCAAGTTAACTTATTGGATAGTAAGAAAGGGTATTATAAAGTAACTCTTAATCCTACAAGTATATAAATACGTAGGCAACCTCAAGCCCATGATTAATCCATGTAAATTAAAAGAGAGTACTCACATGCTTAAAACTCATAATTAATGTTTGTGATGTAGAATATATTTTTTAGAATGGGCATGCCACCCTAGCAAGTCTGGTCACTACCATATTGATATATTCAACTTGTCTCTGACATTAACGCCAATTACAGCTCTAAAAATACATGGTTTTGTCTTTCATGTTTTTATTATTTCATTTGAGTAATTTTTTTCCAACATGGTTTAGTAATTAGGATTTAAGTTTGTAGGTCTGCATGTACATAATGGAGTGCTTTGAATTTTTTTGTATAAAGAGTTTCATTCCTGTAAGCTGCTGCTTGAGGTTTTGTTTTGGGTTTGGGGTTTTTTTTTGAGGAAAATGTTAATTTTGATAAATAAGGTTGTTAATCTTTTAGGAATTATCTAAGTAAATTTAAGCAGCATTACATTTTTGATCAAAACTAAATGAAAACTCTCATTCTGAGGTTTTGGAAGCAGAAAAACAGGCAGGTGGGGAAGAGTATGACTTGGCTTGGAAAAACTCGTTCCCGACTCTCTTTAGGCAGACAGATTAAAATTCCTGAGAGTTTAACCTAGACTGAGGGAATTTGCAAAGAAGGTATTTGACACCGTAATGACAGCTCCTGGAAATCTGAGCAGAGATTGAAAGCAAACCCAGTAAAAATACCAAAGTTGGGTCCGAGTGCTGCACAGAGACCACTGTGACTCCGTGAATCTCTTTTCATTCCACAGTTTTAGTGACCCAGTCGACCCAGGCAAAAGTTCCATCTTAGCAAAACACTCTGCCGCTTTAATTGGTTGTTTTGTACCATAGATGGTGGCTAAGGCTTCGGGAGTAATGGAAACAATTATTTACAGACAGTGGTTAGGTTTATACTGACCGTAGGCTTTCTACAGACGCTGAGCTCTTCTGCAGGTACGAGTTTGCAGTTTGTCAGCAGAGTAAACAGGAGAACCTGCCTTTGAATGAAAAATTATTGCAGATCACTCCATTTCATTGGCTTTGCAATTAGACTCCATTGCTTCTCATTCGCCCCAGATTGTGTACATGTTGTTGTACGTGTTATTTGCATCATAAGAAAATAATTGGCCTGTGTGCTGGTGATGCTTGGTGATTATACTTATCCCATAGCCCCAAAATCCAGACTGAGGTCTCTCCCCTGCTGAAGAGTCCTGGTCCACCATCTTCACAAGTGCTGTGATTTGGCGCTCTGAGTGTGCCTGGGCTTCTGCAGTCCTCAGCGCTGGGGTGCAGAGTCTGTTCAGGGACCTCCACCATGGTCGGTGCCTGCGGAAGATACCTGCTTGTGCAAAATCCTGCAAATAGATACTCTGATGTGAACACCAACACTCAGGTATTTAAGACCATGAGTCTGTGGGTCCACAGAGAGCAACATAATAAAGCCAAATACATGCTTAGCTGTGTCTTCATTTCCTCTGGAGGACTGGTTAGGGCACTCATGTAGTCTCATCTCTACTGCTGCACCSAAACCTCAGAGGGCGGCAGGACTCTAAAATGTGCTTTTAAGGGACAAAGATTTTTTTTTTGTTCTTTTCCGATGTAACAGTAAGCATTTTTTTATGCAGGCACTTGTTCAGTGATGAGGAGTGTTTCAGTCCCCTGATATTATACTCCTTAGCTGCAACTGATGGTGACAAAACAGGTCACAGAGGAGACAAGCAGGAAGGTTTTCTGTACCCAAAGGCCCAGACGATAGTTGCAACCTCCAGAGTGTCAGGCTTGGATCCTCCCTACCAGGAGGCTGCGGGCTGGAGCAAGTGAAGCAGGTTGTTCCCTTCTTTGTCTCTAGTATGTTTGTGTCCTGACGCAAACTGGAGGCTCGTATTCTGGGACCTGCAGTCTCCATCGATCACATTTCCTTACCGAAAACAATTTTAGCCACAAGCTGTAGTGTCAACAGGGTTTTGTGTACTTTGTGGGAAGCTGGACCAAATATTGCATAGGGACACTTGGTATTCTTCAGCCTGGAAATACTGTGCCAATCCAATTTTTTTAACTGACTTTTTGGGGAAGTAAATTACACTGGAAAAGAAATAGTAAATTAAGCCAGCCAAGTCTATGAGACTGCAATCTTCCAGAAATTTACTTAACTTTTGGCTTTAAGTGTGCCAATATGAGTATAAGGACTAGCAACACTTCTTCTAGTAAAAGCTTGAACAGTGGAATATGGAGCTTTGGATATGTGGAACAGATGAGGCTCGAATATAAAATTTGGTTGTGTGTATTATTTGACCAAACGTCAACACTCTAGGCAGGCTGCATCTGATTGAAAAGCTTTTGATAAGCTGACTGGCCAAAAAATCCAGTCATCTCATGAATATAATATTTTTCCTTAAAAACAAACAAAATCAATGAAATAGTAAAATTCTAGTGTAAATATTGGAAGGCCAAAAAATATTCCTCAGTCTAATGAGTTCTTATACCATTCATCCACTCTTTCTAGCAGATGTGATACGGAAGGTGGCAGGGTTTGTCTGAGCACTTTGGGGAGGAAGATGGTGTGGTATGACTTTTTGTGTCCCTTTGGCTTATGAGAAGAGAGTGGCAGGAGAGAAATACGGTGTTTGTGAATGTGCAGTCCCTAAAATTTCGCGTTTGTTGATGTCTTGACTGATTAATTAGTTTTTATTTGCTGTATGTCTTCCTAACACATTTTTGTATGTCATTTCTTGCACACTTTTATATTTCAAGACAAAAATATTTGTAGTAAGATGATAAAATAGGATAACCAGATTTTGTCATCAGAAATTGCTTTCATTTGGTGTTAGTGGGCTCACTGTGGTTTGCTCAGGTAGATGTACATTGCAAACAGTATTTTGGTATCTGCGGAATAATTCAGACAAAGGAGAATCAAGCTTCACTATGCTTAAAGGGAASAAAAATAAACACAAAATGCCTCAGAGCTGGCAATTGTTGAAAATTAACAACCTCTCCCCACCCATCCACAAATAAAAAGTAATTTTGTGAGCCATGAAACTTAAGAAGTTTATTTTTCTCTGGCTTGCCTTTATGTGGAGTCCCTGTTGTCTGATGTTTCGGTTGAGCCTGCATTTCAAGCTGTCTCTCAGCATATGGACCACTTGTTKGTCCATCTTCTGTTGGACAGCCTATTCATCACAAAACATGGGGAAATTTTATATCTTTTTGGCCTTTCTCCTTTTGTCTGGTTTGGCAGAATTGTCTGATGTGTCCCTGAGTTATTGCAGGTAAGAGTCSGACTGAAAATAGTGTGATCACATCCTTTCCTTTCCTTAGGGAACAGACTGGGAAAAAAGAATCCTAGTGGTAGCAGCGTTGCTTCGCTCACAGTGGCAGGGAAACACCTCATTTAGAGAAAATGGAGCATTTTTGCAGCAGTCTAACTTTGGGGTGTGCTCACTGGGAGGATTACAGTTTGGTAACCTGAAATCCTCCTCTGACAGGGCTGGAAGTATTTGTTATTAGTAGTAAGTAGCATTTTAGCAGTGGACCTAAAGTGCTTTATAAGGAGAACAGTACCATAGTCCCCACTTGTAAAAGTGAGACTGAAGGAGATGCAGTGATGTGGCCAAGGTCATCCCAGAGGCCAGTGGCAGAGATAGGACTAGTCTTTGTATCCCCCGAGTCTCCTCCTCTGACTTCTGTCAGTCTTCTGTCCACCAGCCACGGAAGCTCACAGAGGACTTGAATCACATGAATAGATCTGTTATCTACAAAGCCATGCATATAGATACCAGTCACGCAGAACTAAGCTTTGGCCCCATTTTCACATTGAAGATTAAAGCAGCTCTGCAGAAAGTGTATTTCAACTTTCTGTCTTAAAAATATGCTGCTAATTAGGAATGTAAAGGGGCTGAACTCAGCTGCAAGACTGCTGATCTTTCCTAGTGAGACATTGCCTGCCAGCATTGTTTGGACTCCAACTAACCCTTCATTGTCTTCTATCTCGTTGAGGTCCTGAGCATGCACAGAAAAAAAGGAGGATTGATGTCTTTATTTTGTCATTTCTGGCTGTCTGCAGGATACCCTTCAGCCATTTTCAGCAGTGCTCAAAAGTATGCTCTGCTGTTTTTAATCTTAATTTTGCTTTTTGTTTTTGCTGATGGCACTCTCTACCATGCCCAGAGACTTTTTTTTAATTTCTACTTTTGTAGCTGTGCAATTCTACCTTATTAAGTTGGATTCTGCTTCTAGTCTCACCCTTCACAGGGTTATCTTTTTTAATGGGTGAAAAAGTGCATATGCCAGCATTCCACACTAGGAGTTCTAGTGTGTGATGTACATCAGGGAAGGAGTTGTGCTCTGCTTCAAATATCATAGAGTCCTGATAAATGAGAGAAAAATTCTGCAGTCTCCAATCAGCTTTAGCTGGATTGCTGTTCAATTTAAGTACTACAGAACTTGAGTCACAGTTTTTAGCTTGAAGGAGGTTGGATTTTTTTTCTTTTCTTTTTTCTTTTCTTTTCTTTTCTTTTCTTTTCTTTTCTTTTCTTTTCTTTTCTTTTCTTTTCTTTTCTTTTCTTTTTTTTTACGTTTTAGGATCCTCTGGGGAAAAAAAAAATTAATGTTTTACATTTTACAGAACAGTATTTTAAATAATGGTTTAGAAAAGATACTGCCATACTGTTGACTCCCAGTAGCATTAGCTATTAAAAAGCATATTAAATCCATCTGAATAAAAACATTGTAGAAAAGCAAAATATCCTATTTTAATAATGGATTTTGAAGAGTATTGCTTTTATCCATCTAGAGTTTTGCTAATAAGCTAACTGCAAAAGATCAAGCTGCTTGCATGTGTTGGGCAATAATAAGCAACTTGAACCACTTTCCAGCAAAAATACTATAGGCCTTTGCTCGACTGCTGTGCAGTGACTCCAGGGATTTCAGTGAGAGATACTGATCTCTGCAATGCTTCTGTGTGCTTTTGCCAATAGAAGGCATTTACAGTATGTCAAAACAATCAGTGATTACTGCTCTGCAGTTTTAATTCCCTCTTTTTGCAAAATAGAAGGACTTGCTCTTGTGGTTTCAGTGCCCACATAAGCATCTCTGCATGATGAAGTAAAGCTTTCTTGTCTGTACGTGTGGACCTGATAGGTATTTTTGCACAATGCCTCTTTTTTGCAGTGTAAAATTCTGTTGGAACATAATGGAACAGGGTCTGGTCCGAAAGCCACCCTGACAGCCTTCCGGCTGGAATTCCGGCTTCTGAACAGCAGCTTATCCACAGCACAGAGATGTTGTGATAGCCCTACAACATGACACCTGCTGTCCCTCCAAGTGGGAGAAGACGCATCTGGGATGCCCTTCCGCCTTGATGGGCAGAACTGCCCCTTTCTTGACTGCTGCAATAATGTAAACCTCCACAGAAAGCTGCTTTACATCGACAAGCGGAGAGACAAAGCTTGCTGTTTTCTCTATGTGTCAGAGAGACATGGTTCCCAATTTGCAGGGAACGTAGAGCTCTGCGGAGCAGAACACAGGAGGGGGTGCAGCTTTCTCTGGTTCTGCACCAGCCCTCCCAGGGAGCTCCTCCGCCTGTCTGGAATATGCCACGTTATCCCACAGGCAGGCAGGGGGATGGTTTGTGCTTCTGGGAGCCACTGTTGGTCTCGGAGGGCAGCTCTGCACTGTCCTCCTCGCAGGGCTACAGCTCTGCAGCTCCAGTCCAACCCACCCAGCCAGTGCCTCTCTCCCCGGGGTCCCCAACCTCACGGCAACTGGGAAGAAGGTGTTGCAGTATGAGTACTGCCAAACCCAGCCTGTGAGAACCAGTTGGAAATACTACGTGAGAAGTCAGCAATTACTCAGCACCACTGAGAGCAAAATATTCGGGCTGCATATACACCCCAGCCTGTAAACTACAATGTAAGGAAGCAGGTTTCTTGCTTGCACATTGGTAGTCCCTAGCAACACCATTTGATAAAGCCCTGCCCTGGTTTGAGAGGTCCAGGCTGAATTTTCTGTTCAGTTTTCCTGACCCTAGAAGCCTGGCATTTGTTTACTGAAAAAAAAGCACAGTTACGTCTTTAAAGCTCTGCTGCTTGGTTGGCAAACAAATGCTGGGAAGTGCAGCTCTGCTGAGGTTGTGCAAAAAGAAAGCAATTGTTATTCATTAAGCAGATGACAGCAACGGGAGCAAGGGGATAAAACTCGAAATCTGAAACC
Source organism: Oceanodroma leucorhoa (assembly GCA_030449065.1). Lineage (NCBI taxonomy): Eukaryota > Metazoa > Chordata > Aves > Procellariiformes > Oceanodroma > Oceanodroma leucorhoa. Next base: position 4,543,377 of record JASVER010000034.1, read on the forward strand.
ACCTGCTTTAATTTTAGCCATAATTGAAGCGGCTGCCCATGATGTTGCTGATGCACRTATCAGATTTGCACGCCATGCGCTGCTCTCCCTGATTTCTGTGGCAGCAAGCTCCAGCCCACTGTCTGCTCTGGTTCAGGAGGGGATGAATCTCCTGTTTGATTGCAGGTTATAACGGGCACTTTAGAATCTGTTTGTTTCCTTCCAGGAGCAAAATGCAATCGCAGTCTGGCTCTCTGATAGACAGATGCTTTAGTCACTAGCGAGGTTTCTGTGACTGCAACACTGTGTCCTAGTATGGGTGTACTTATCTCTTTTGTTCCTGGTTTGAAGCAGTGATGCTTTTCTCGCTCTTGTGCTCACGCGCTCGCTCTCTTTCTCTCCCTCCCTCTCTCTCTCTGTCTTTAATCTTGCTGATATGGGAAAAAAATATCAGATGAAAATCTTCAGCATATTTAACCAAAACATCTTGTAGGATGGGAATAAATTGTGACTGAGTGCAGCAGCAGGGGGTTGCAGTATGGTTGCTTGTCCTGCTTGCTTTCTGTTACTACAAAGCAGCAGCGATCCTCAAGGAGTGCTGGGGTTGTTCTGCAGCTAAATAAGCACTTAGGGGCTCAGCATTCACCGAGGGCTAAGGTGGTTTTGCTGGGAATGGGTGGACTGTGCAAAGCTCTCCTCTCACGGTCTCTAATGCAGGGATTCACATGGAACAGGTAAAAAGGGAAGAGATCTTTCCTAATGGCAGAAAGGGTCTCATCCTTCACTAAATTCCCTGGAGTTTTTGCCACGGAGTTAAATGGCTGTAAGATAGCACTGTCACTTTGTATGCAACCTCATTACAGTACTAGCATATAAGCCTGAGAGCTGGCGAGCTCACAGCAAAATCAGCGAAGGCAGGAAAAGTCTTGACTTCAGCTGCACAGTGAAATGTTAGAGTGGGAGCATTAACAGTCTATCCTTGAGCTGTTTAGTGCAGATTTATACTGCATGTGTTTGTATGTGTATGCCAACTTTCAAAAGCTATGAAAAGCTTTTTTATGGTTTCCTGTGATGATACATACTCAGAGGGGATACTCGGATGAATAAAGAAATATGCCACGAAATGGGGAGCAGGTGAGCTGCATGACAGATGTGTGTGCTGTCCTTTGTCGATTTGGTGCTGCTCCTTAGCTAACAATATGAAGTGCTGGGAATAYGACATGAGGCTTAACTCCACTTGGGATGTTGCTTAGGAGAAGATCCTCACTGCTTTGGAGCATAGCACGTTGTGTGATGTAAGATCCCCATTCCCTTCTGATCAGCGTTCCCTACTAAGCATGTCTTCATTCCTCCGCTTTACTGATCATTTACAGCTGTTCGCTTTATTTCATGAGAAATTCTTAAAGGGCTGAGACAGTAACTGGACTGTGCTGTTCTGAAATGCAGCCCAGAGCTGGCGCCGCGTTTCAAGCAGCCAAATGAGATTCACACTCCAGTCCCAGCAGACATTGTTCGTCTCAGTCGCGGGAGTCCACATTTTTCTGGGGTCTAGTATCTCTCTGGACATCTTCCTTGTCTTAATAAAGAGGAAGATGTCTATGGCATCCAGACAGTTGAGGTGTATTACCCCCTGTACTTGGTAAACTGCCAGCACAGCCTTGTTTGGTCTGATGCGTAGATACTTCCATCTTTAAGGAGGCATAAAATGTGTTACAGAGTGGGACATACTGTCTCCCTGACTCACTATCAGTTTGTAAAGTGAGTTGCAGTGTTTTTCCCCTGCAGTCTTTTTATCACTGTTATAGTCTAATACCTGTATTTAAATCATGAATTAGTGAGCAAATAACCACATTGTGGGCACTTACTTAAAAACAAATAGTTCATATCAGAAAATGAGTTCTAAAAAAATGTCTTTGGCAATCTTTCTTCTATGTATTCCTGATGATGAAGAGAACACCGAACAGCCTGCCATGTTGTTTCAGTTCCCTCTTACACACAGCTGAGCTAAAAGTGAATGCACACTTCCATCTTCCACCTTCCACCAGTGTGTATACTCCTTCTATGTGCATTTAAATAATAGATTTATCAATTCATTAGCTTTGTTAAGTAAAAGAAGTTGGGTAATTGCTGTGCCCACAAGGCGTGTGACACCTCTGACCGTCACGGATTGTCTCCTGCAGACCATGCTGGGCAGTGAGGGCACRTTGACACGTGGCCCAGCGTGCCAGAGCCCCACCATCCACACCCTGAGTCGTGCCGCAGAAAAGAGACGGGGAATGGTTTGGAAGTGCTCTTATATCCCCTGATTTTGGCGTAGCTTCAGAGAATGCTCCACTGCTAGACCTAAAAGATAGGCATCCATTTCTTTTGCAGAAAGGAGTCCTGTGATGTTACAGCTCCACATGTGGCTCTGGTTTCTCTGTCCCCAATGGCTGTCCTTGCAGAAAGACCAAAAGGACTTGAATTCTTGTAAAAGCTCGTACTCCTTTGAGAGCTACGTAGCCAGCAGATGCTTCACAGTGAAAAAGAACATCCTTTGAAAACAATCTGGTGTTTATTAATCAACAAGAATTCAGTGTTTGGGGTCCTTCGGCAGGAAAGGAGAAGGAAAGCACATGTGGGCCTGGCCTCCTGAGTGAAAACATGCAGGTTCCATCCCCGTGCTCTGCTGAGGAGCAGATTTCGTATAGCATTGGTATGTCAGCACTTTGCTCTCGGTTCCAGTGACATTTGGCAGGATTCAATATGCTTACGTTGAGTTTGAGTTGCCTAAGACCCAGGCAGCAAGCCATTCACCTGCTCTCTGGTGTTGCCCTATAGATATCTAGATTCATTAGGCTCCCTCTTAGCCAGAGAGTTCTCTGGACACTTAATTTTAGACRCCCACATATGCTCAGAAGTGCCATTTCTGGGAAGGCAGGCACTTAGATCTTAGTTAAAGCTGTGCTGTGTTTCTGGTTTATGTGGGTAGGCACCTGGACTCTGTTATTTCTGTTGCAGAGGACTGCAAAATTAGATATGGACAAGACTAAGTCATGGCCCTAACCTCCTGCCTCGCAACCAACGCCTTCATTCAGACATCGGAAGATGGGGTCTAGGCACTGCTCGGCCTGAGGGCTTTGTCCCAATCCCGGCTATATCTCAGGAGAGCACCCTCACCATCCCTCCTTCAGCTGCTCTGCAGMTGTATCTTGAGAAATACGAGGCCAGGGATAAAATGTGAAAGAAGAGATGGAGTACAGAGCGGAGTGGTGTCCAAAAACAATTAGGATGCTGCAGGGGAAGGAGAGTCGCAGGCCCTTGTCCCTGGCGTGCGTTACACATTTTACACTGGGTACCACCATCGCCACCAGGAAGCGCCGATGGGAGATTGTCCGTTTTTCCAGCTGCAGAGTCTCAGAAATACCGTCTGTTCCCCATTTGTTGCAGAAGTTATTTAGGTGGCTGTGTGAGACAGACAGGATCACCCTCTGGGCTTCGCTGCCTTCGATGAGGCAGCATCTGAAGTTAGCACTTAAATTAAGCAGATTTGATTTTATTGCCTTTGTGTATTATAATGCCCATGAAGTCATTAAAACTTTTTGTCTGCTCCTTGGTCTTCTGTCATCTCCCTGTAGTGTTTCTGTCATATGCTGACTTTGTATGACCTGCCTGCCTGAAAAATCAGCAGCTGTCTTCCCTTCCCCACCCCAGCACACAGTGGGACCTSCCAGGGGTGCCGGATACCTGCACTAGCACTTCCATGGCTTGGTAGGGATTCTTGGACGAGGGACACCACATTTGGGAATAATCCTTTTTCCATTTCTGTCTCACAGATTGATGAACTCCCTGAAGGAGCCGTGAAGCCTCCAGCAAATAAATATCCCATCTTCTTTTTCGGGACTCATGAAACGTAAGTGCATGAACATGACCTTTTCCTTTGAAAATGTCTTCTTACACTGAAGCTAACATCACCTCCACTGATTTTATTGGAAAAAATCCTGACTGAAGCCATTGGGAGCCTAGAGCTAGGTCCTACAAGCCCAACTTGTTTGTATTAACAAATGGAAGTGAAACCTGAAAGTAGGTGGGAACGCTGCTGTGTGGATGGTATACCATGGTCTAAGCATAAATAATAACCAGTGCCTGTGTTTCCTGTAAAGAAAAGTGTTGGCATCAGTTTATTAAAGGGTCATCTGAACTCAGATGCAGGGGCAAAAATTTGTTACTTGGATGTACATAATAGCAGAGATCAGGCTGTTGTATTTGGACACGTTTGGGTTCATGTCCTGTGTGAGAACTCGCTTGGTAGTTTGTAAAATGAAAGGAAGCAGACCCCAGAGTCTCACGCAGTCCTCGCATAGCTCTAAAATATATGCATTCCTTTGAGATTTGTGCTGGGGATATTGTAGGATATTCACTCTCARAAGTGGTAGAAGAACTGAGCTGGCTGAGCTCATAGGGAAAGAAAGGAATCAGAACAGAAAGGGTAAGTTAGGTCTCGTAGTAATTGCTACAAAGTACAGAGTTTCAAAATTATAATGTACATGTCTCTAAACTATGTCTGAAGTAGTTAAAAAAAATAAATCACAGTCTCCATTTTGGATGACATGTTTACATTTTAAAACTTTTCCTTCCCCACTTGCAGGGGACATGTTTTCTAGAATTCCATAGAAAATGGAAAAGTGAAAAAATTAAATTCTGCTGACATTTTAAATTTAATTTGAGAGGTTTGAAGCTTTATTAAAAATKTATTGTTTATTTTTGAATTTTAACATTATTCCAGAACATAATAAGCCCCATAGCTCATCACATTTTATTTTAAAAATCTTTAAAGGCAGTTTCTGCTTAATAAAGATCAACAGCCTCTCTTTAGTTAAAATATTTCTTCCTATTGCTGTAATGAAACAACCTGATATTTTGATATATTGTGATCTACTACTACTGTCACAAAATAATCTAAAAAGAATAAAGTTCAAATAAACTTATGATGCTTTAAAATCAGAAACCAAAATGTAATTTTTTTTTAAATGGAAACATTTTTCTTGAGAAACATTTTGAGAAAAAACTCTGACCACTTTTATTCTGAAATGAATGAGTCCTAAACTGCTAATCTCTTTTGTTTTGGATTTTGTTAGCCCATGATCTGGCTGTAACATCTGAAACAGGAAAACAGTTTGTAGTTACTACCTTAATAATTTAAAAAGCATAATTGTTAAAAATGAACTGTAGATTGCAGCTCCTTAGTTTTATAGCAGAGCAGTGGAAACTGTTATACTCTCCCAGTGGCAATGAACATATTTCAAACAAAGATGTAGACAATTTTTCAGTGTTTACTATACATAAAAGGATGTAGAAATATTTCCATACATTACTGTTGAGCTAAATGAAGGTAGCTCATGGTAAGCTTCACACAGTTTTCCTTCATTATTTGTGTTAGAACTGTTCATGTGTATTTTTGGCAACAAGGAGACATGTCCTAGTATTAGCAAAAGCATAAATAAAATAATTTATTCAGATCCTTTGCTCTATTGTAGCCTTTAATATTAACGAGACATCTGTTTGGAAATCACTGTTTGGCTTTCAGGTAGAAATGCATTCTTGGCTTTGTAATTATATAATTGAGATACTTCTCAATGAGACAGCTGAGGGTGGATACCATTCTGTCTCCTGGGTGGTTAAAAGGAAGCTCTTTCCCCAGAGACTTGTCATCTGATGCCTTTAGCCACCAGTTGCCTCTGTACTGGCAAACTTCTTGGCCAGTGGGATGATTTAAGTGAATGAAACTTTGCACATTCATAAATGCTGGGAAGAATCAGGGCATAAATCGGGCATTAATCTGAAATAATGTTTACAGAGAGGAAGAAATATGATCCTGCGATTAAGGTATCAGACTGAGACTGAAGAGAGTTGGGTTTTCCTCTGTGCTCTGCTATCAGTTTGAGTTTGACCTTGGGCAGAGCTCTGTGCCTCAGAAGCCCATCTGCAAAAAAGGGCAGCTTCCCAACCTCATGGTGATGTTACGAGAATAAATGTGTTGTAAATGGTGGAGCTCCAAGATCCCGTGGTGATGGAGACCATAGAGTTAACATGAATTGCAAAGATCACCAGGAAAGTAGGACAGTGATTATAGTGAAGGACACTGTGACTTGCTCAGCTCCAGTCATTGGTGACATAGAAATCTTCCATGTGGGAATGAAGGGGTTTTTTTGCCTTCACTGTTTTTAATTTAACTTACGATTAGCCATCCCAGTACCATGATACAGAGCACAGTAAACACACTGGATATAGATACCCAATGAAAAGGAAATTATGCTTTCTTCAGTGTTATATAAGAAGTTAGAATTTTACTGTAAAGTACGTAGAAAAAGCAGGATAAATCACCACTCTTTTTTTTTTTATTATTTTTCCCTGCATTGTGCTGCCTGTGCCTGAAATTAGTTGGCCCAGTGCATAGCTGACTTACGCAGCAGCAGAGCACAAAATCCCTCCTTTGCTGTGCTGTCTAAAAAACCATTTGGCCACAAGCACCCTGTGTGTCTCATTGTTTCCTTGTATTACTCATCTGCCTATATTCTCCTATTGTTTCTTGTCTTATATGAAATTATAAGATTTTTGGGAAAGAGAACGTCGTTATTGTGTTTGCACAGAATCTAGCATGTGGGGGGGTTATTCCAAGAAAGAAGCTCCCAGGCTTACTGGCAGTATAGATAATAATAAATGCCACTGCTTTTTCTGTCCGGTAGTACAAGGGATCGGTTTTGGCTCATGGGTTCTAGGCACTCCTTACATGCTTTAACTTTTCATATGGTATTTTTAGGCCTTTCTGGATTTGTAACACATAGGATTGGAAGTTTGGTCCCTTGCTATCGCAGGCAGTTACGTCATATAATCCCTTTCATAAACTGTTCAAGTGCCAATTCCCAGCAGTAGTTAAGATAATAAATGAGACTCGTTTTAGTTGTTTCTAGAGAGACCCAGCATGATTTTGCAACATCAAACATCAGAATGGTGAGACAATCCATTAAATCAGACTCACAGCAGTAACTCAAAGCCAGTGTGTTAAACAAACAAACAAACAAACAAAACCGAAAAAGAAATGATGGAATGAGCAGAAGAATAGGGAAAACATTTGCACTGTTAATGGGGATTTTTTTTGAAGAGGAGGAATTTAAGTCCTTTTTTTAATGTTACCTGTGTTAAAATGCAGTGCGTTCCTGGGACCCAAAGACCTTTTCCCATATAAAGAATATAAAGATAAGTTTGGGAAGTCAAACAAGCGAAAAGGATTTAATGAAGGCCTGTGGGAAATAGAAAACAACCCTGGAGTAAAGTTTACTGGATATCAGGTAAATGACTTTCACTTCTATTCCTCCTTATCTTTCTTGTTTTCTTCTTTGAAGACTTCTTGTCAATGTAAACATTGTATGAGTGATGTGGAAGGTCCTCGTTTTGGTGGAGCTAGAAAGTTTCACAGCTTTTGTAACTGTGTAATGTAAAGACAACTGTGGTCTTGCACTCTGTGACAAATTGAACTTTAATCATACTGCAGAGCCCTTTGCTTTCGGTGATATTCTGGGGTGGTGAAGTGGAAAATTCTGCAGCAGATTTAGTTGAATTAAAAATGGAAGGTTTTATTTACTCCAGTATAAACATGAATAATTTCTGACTTCTTCTTTCTGTTGTTTATTTTTATATCAGGTTCAGTGTATTTTACACAGACTTAAGGTCACTGCACTTTTGATTTTTACATTGGTAATGTATAACACGTAGGACACCACTGCCAAAGTTGTGAGAGGTGAGAAGGTGGAGGTTTAAGCTGCTGTTACGAGATAGTAGCTGCTGTACAACAGCTCTCCCTGTTGGATGTCTGGAGCAAAAAGTCAGTGAAGCTGGAGGGGGAGAAGAGTAGTTGGGGGGCTGTATAAAAACAAAGAACTTTTCTCGTTAAAAAAATGTGGTCCTTTGAAGGCAGAAATCACCTCCAAAAGAAGGCAAACACCTATTACATTATTAGCACAAAACCCTACAAACCAGAGATATGGACCACCTGCAGACAAGCTGCTGCCCTTCTCAGTTCCTGTTTCATATTTTCAGCCCTACAGATGTTTTGCATACACTTGGGAATTTAAAAAAAACCTAGTGAATAGTCTGTGGGAGATAGACTGTCAAAGAGCTCTCAGCCTTCTGGTCAGTGTTTGCTTTTTTCTAACCCAGAGATCTTGCCCTTTGGGGGGTTTTGTAGCAGCCATCTTCTCTCCTGAATAAGTCTCTCCTATTGCAGCCAAAGTCTAAAAGTTTCCATAGTTTTGCCCAAAGTAGAACACGCYAGGTCTCTCCACTGAGCAACCCTTAGTTCTCCGGCAAACACATCTTTGTTRTTGGATCTTCTGTTTCTGTGTAAACCCTTCAGAACATGCTATCCCAGAAATCTGCATCTGATAACTGTTTCCAAGTGGTGACTGAGAAAATTGCCTTTGCAGCCCTTTTTATTGATAATTGCAAGAACAACCTGAGCTCTTCCTGACTATAGCAATTAAAGCGTAAGCTGTCTGTTACCAGTATTTGTGTCTTCAACAGAGAACAAAAATTAAGCAATAGATTTTAGTGATATTTTTATTGTTTATGTTGTTATTGTTATTTTAAAGGCAATTCAGCAACAGAGCTCATCAGAAACTGAAGGAGAAGGAGGAAATACAGCAGATGCCAGCAGTGAGGAGGAAGGTGATCGGGTAGAAGAGGATGGAAAAGGAAAAAGAAAGAATGAAAAAGCAGGCTCAAAACGGAAAAAATCCTACACTTCAAAGGTTATCTTCTGAGTTCTTCCATTGTTACCCATGTGCCTTTATAATTAGAATACTGTCTACCTCATGGCAATCTGTTCTTCCTTCTTCAGCATTTTGATTCCAGTACCATAACGATGGTGTTCAAACAGGCAAAGGGAAGTGCTCGTGCTTTGTAGACAGCCTTGGTGAGACAGCAGTTGAAATACTCTGCCCTGTTCTAGTGCCCACACTTTGAGAAGGAGGTTAAAGTATGGTAAGGAGTTCAGAAGGGCTGGAAAGAAAATCCATGCAAAGGTGGATTGATAGGTTTGATCATCTTAGATAGGTATTTCCCCATGAAGAGCAAAAAAAAGCTTTAGGAGTGTGCCTCCTGGAAGACATGAGTTCAAGTTTGGTTCCCGTCTGGGAGAATTCAAGCTTCCYTCTCCTGTCTCCAGTGTGAGCGCCCCATGCTAAAAGGTACGGTAGCGTTAGATGTGCTCAGCTGCTCCTCTTGTAGCTGAGTGTAAAATACTTCAGTACAGGATACAGAATGGGAGGGAGGAAGAACTAATTCATTAAGCAGAGAGTAGGGCACTCAATTTGTAGATGAAARACCTGCATTGTAGTACCTGCCTGACCTGTTAATATCTAAGTAACAGCGTAGATGAGGAAGCTAAGAATAATGTGTCTCGGACTGCCTCATAATGGCTGGTGAACGTAATCACCTGCRTAGTGACAACTTTGGGTTCAGATACGCTTCTAACTTGTCACCTGGGTGAAAGGGAGCAACATTATAGTCACTTCCTCTGGTTCTGCATGTGCCTCCGGGTCTGTACTTTGCTTAAAAAATTGTGGAAAGTGTGGCAGAGTCATGTTCATTCCCATTCATGTTATTCTTCTCTGAAAGTGAAAACTAAATGAAACGAAAAGAAGCAAGCAAACAATCTGATCCAGGCTCAGTTTGGGATAGAGCAGGAGTTTTTGTGGTTCATCCACTGAACAAAACATATTAAGTAATTTCACCCCCTTTGTGTGTTTTACATTAGAAATTCAGGTCTGGTCTACCATCTTCTTTCCAGAAGATTCTGGGCAAACAGAGGATTAGGAAAATGGTGGCTTAATGCCACAATTTATCCTTTTGTACTGTAGAATTGCATAACATAAAGGGAGCAGAAAAGATGTATTGGTTCCACATGGCTTTAATGTTAATATATTAAAGCTGACAGCACTAAAAAAAGTATGGAAAGMAGCTCTGCTAATGTTATTCTCATTTTACATCTCTGTGTTTAATCAAAACTTTTGTCAAGCTGGCACCATCTGTTTCATTAACTAGCAAAACCTACAGGTGACCCAACACTAATACCCATCTCCTATTACTGTGTCAGTCTTACAGTCAATTGTGCTGCCAGCCTGTGTTGAACACAGAATTTTGCCTTTTGCTTCAATGATGGCAGTAACTCCAACTACTTCACCTGGAAAATGCTTTTCACCCCACATATCCTCCCCAATATTCACCTTGAACAGGGAACCACGTGATCAGACAGCATTCCACATCCATTTCAAAAGTGTCTTTCTATGACTGAAGCTCAGTTTTTACTTTTTAACTTTGTTTTTGATCATTTTAGAAATCCTCCAAGCAGTCACGGAAATCTCCTGGAGATGAAGATGATAAGGACTGCAAAGAGGAAGAAAATAAGAGCAGCTCTGATGCTGGGGACGCAGGCAATGACACAAGAAACACTTCTTCAGATTTGCAGAAAACCAGTGAAGGGGTAATCTTGTGTTAATATMATTCACTTCCCATGCAGTTTGCTACTGGGGGGCTTTGGAGCTAGGGGTGAAGGGCATTGCATTGCAGTGACCTGTGCATACCACATGCGATTTTTTACGTTGCATTTCAGAATGTGTCTAGAACAGAAACAGGGGACTGGTCCCTGCACTGGTACAAATTTTGCTCTAGAGAAACGACTGAATGAGAAAAGATACTATAAGCATTATTTTTGTTCCAACACTTGCGCAGATGTCAGCTGAGAGGAACTACTGAAAACCATGAGCTGGAATGATGCAAAATTGATGTGAGAGCAGAATCAGACTGTTCGCGTAATGCGTTTTGGCTTACTAAACAGTGGGAGCCTGCTTATCCTTTCACAGTTGTTTAAAATTTCTGCAGTCCCACTGACTTCTTTGGAGTTCAGGAGGGTTCACGTACACTTTACAGACTCTGCATACTGTGGGGTTTAGGGCAGATCCTGCTTGGGATGTGACCTCCCGAGGAGGGGATATACGGTCTGCTCCAGAGCAGGTTCATATGATCTCCTTGTATGTTTGTGTCAGTTGTGTGTTCATATCAATACTCTTTTGTTGTGACCACAACAACAGAAAGGAAGGCTGCTGAGCCGGGGAGTTGGCATGGGAGTTGGTTTATCGTCAGCCACCTTTAACAACCACTACTGTTTCTGAGCCTTTGGAGCAGCACAAGCCTCCCTGCTCCGGCACTTACAGCTCCTGCTCAGAACCAGCTCTTTGCCGTTTCATGCCAAGGCTCTGCCACGTGGCCAGCAGCCGGGCTGGGCTGTCACAGGACTGCTGAGTGACACGAGTGCCCAGGYGTGAGAGGAAGCCAGCCAGCAGAGGCCCTCATCTGACATTGCCGAGGTGCCTGAGCACCCAGCTGCGTGCTCAGCCCCAACCCTTTCTCACAAAACGCAACCTCTGGGGAGCTGCTGTCGTCTCCTGCTTAAAGAGTCCTCCCAGAGCTTCCTTTCCTCTTGTCTCTCCGTGGTACAGTGTATGTGTGTTGTGGCTTTTTGCCTTATAAAGACTTCGATACGTGGCTCATGGAGTCAGGAAGATAATAAGCCCTGACCCTCTCCCATTCACTCTGAACAAGCAGCTGGCTTGAGCCAGAGACTGACACAAGGAGACAGCCTTCCCAGCACCTCACCCACAATTTGAGAGTCTGGGGCTGATGAGTGTGGCGAGTGCACAGTGCGTGTATTGCCCACGTTCTGGCTAGTGAACCCTGTGACACTTTCATATCTTCAAATAGATATTTGAGTGAGAAAACTGGCCATAAGGTCCATCTGAGGTGGCAAGAGGTTCAGGGGGGCAGTGACAGGGGATATGTCTGTGAACTTCAGGCATGTTCTCCATGTAAGGACCAAATACTTACTGAGTTAGGTCAGTCACAGATTAAGTGGCTAAAAAGTCACATAGGATGTTGGCTTTGTGGCTGGTGACATTCATATGGCTCTTCCTTCTGTATGTGACATGCTTGTAACTGCTGGGAGGTAGAGTCCAGCACGCTAGAACATCATGGTGCTCTGCAGCGTTTTCAGGATTGCAGGTATATTTCAGCCCCTGTGGTGAAATATCGTCAACAGTCTCTGTGTCCTTCCTGCCAGCACCAACTCCACAGAAATGCTCACAGTCAACATCGTCATACCCATGTGAGGAGTTGGCTCTGCTCTGACTTCTGCAAGCCCAGCACTGGGCCTTGACCTCACACTTGAACTACCAATCTTTAACTAGGTCTTGGATGCTTTTAACATTATGGGAAAGGTGGAATTTTAGGAGCATGTACTAAGGAGAGACGGAGAGACAGTTTTAAGGGCAGCTTGAGATAAAAGCGCTGGTAAGCTTGGAGAAATTCACAWCCTGATCCAGGTATTTCACCTTGGGCGTTTTTGCCGCAGAATCAGCATTTCACATCTAAATCCTCTTTTTAGATTTTGTCAGTAGTGCAGTTGTCTTTTAGGACCAGGAGGGGACACTCCATCTCCTCGTATCCTCAAAGCCAGACCAGGTGTCTTTTTAGAAGCTATGCCTTCATCAGACACAAGGCACTCGGGGCAAGAGTAATCAGATTTTTGATGTTAAACAGCCAGTCACACAGTGTGTGTCCAGCAGCCACGTTCTGCTGGACATCCAGACTGGCAGGCTGCCGGAGGGCGTTGAGCTCCTCCAGCTCACGCAATTGGACTTCTCTTCTATAGAAAAGAAGGTTGAAAAAGACCAACACATGCCTGCAGAGCAGGGATATGTTCCTCTTGTTCCACGCATGAATTCAGAGGAATGTCTAGGTCTGCTGAAAGACACCATCACAGATGAGATTATGGTCTCTTTAAAATCATTGGACCAACAACACGGTCTGAAGAAGACGGGCTTCCTCCTCCCGGGTGCGCAGCGCGGGAGCCGCGCACCCCCCGCTCCGCCTGCGGCCAGGCTGGGGGGTTTGTCCGGCCGTGAGATGGCGCCAAGGTCATACCGAAGCGAACGCTGGCGTGCAGCCCTGCCCCCCCCGCCCCCGGGTGGGCTGCTGGGGGCTGCGAGACCCACACCCGAAAAGAGTTTGTTTCAAAATAACGTGCAGAAAGGTACCATGAAGGCGAAGAGACGAGAAAAACACGAGTTCAGAGCCCTGATCTCAAGGGTAGGCATGTTTCGTTCCCCTGCTTTTGCCACCGTGACCGGCTGCTTAAAAGATRCCCGGTAGCGGAGGCTGGGAAGGGCTGTGGAAGGCGGGGGGCAGAAGGCGGCTGCGGGCTCAGCCACCCTACTTGTAGTGCTCCCCACGGGTGCGTCCTGCAGAGCCKTTGGCTCCTGTGCTCTGCACCTCCCAGGTCTCTGACCATGCAAGAGTTGCCTAAAGGACACGAGCAGCTKTTCTCTCAATAATACTACTAATAACGAGGTAGTGATTATGTTTTATAATGCCTGGACTGCAGGCTGAAGACACATCTCCCCTCTTCAGACCAGAGGGAACCTTGCCTTTTAATCACACTCTTGCTCTCAGCATTATGCGGATCTTCTTGAAGGGTTAACGGCTGAAGTCAAATGATTGCAGGAGCATCTTCACCTATATTTTTTAATGAAATTTCTAACCTCCAGGTGGTAGAGGAAAGCTTGAAAATGTGAAGTGATGGCTTCCTAAAGACTCAAAACCCAGAGCAAATAAAAAGTACTTCCAAAGCTATGATATTTTTTCAGCCAATTTCATACCGTTCAAGGGCTCAACTTGTGATTTTTTTTTTTATACCTGGGGTTGACAAAGCTGCTTCTTTTCTTATCTCCATCCCTTAGTTTTTCAACTATTCTTGAGGACTACAGGCACTCTCAACAGAAGAGACATTAGCTTCCTCAGACTCAGCCACAGTTTATAATTGTGTCCTGCCACGACCTGTTTCTCAAGCTCTTTCCCTCACTGCTGTTCTTTGACTGATTCCTTCCCCAGAAAGATGCAAAGCCTGAACCTCAGGGGTTTATTATCTAATATTAATTAACTAATAATATATAGAGTTTGCTCAAGTCAAGAGTCACAGACCCCGCTTCCCCCATGACAGTCCTCTGCTGCTAAATGGTAAATTTAACACCAAATTTAACGCCAAAACACCACATAAACAGAATATTCCAGTGGAAAGGTATTCATGGCTCTGTGTTGTTTACTTTCTATGGTACAAAATTAGCTCATAAATCATGGCAGCAGATTTACATTCCGCATTTAAATCTCTGGTGACTTGTGTGTTTGGTTCTTGGCTGGCATAACTCTGAATCTTTATAACTGAACACCTAAGKTGCGTTTTACTTTTACTCTCTGGATAGCCATATAATGACGTTTGAAAGCTGGCTGTAGTCAGCACCCAGGGCATGTGGCAAGTTTTTCTTTTGGTGTTCATTATTTTAGTTACGGTCTGGACATTGCGTTGGTAAATGAGGCATTCTTTTTGTGTACGGTTGCATGTGGTTGCCTTTCAGGAGGTGAATGATTTTACTGAGTCTTTGAAAAATAATAGATTTGTTGGAAATTAAGTACATTTTTTTTGCTCCTGGTACGGCCTGAATATTAAAGTGGGGTAAAGGACTGTGATCTTTTTACTCATGCTGACAATCAGTTACTAACATGGGAGTCAGTGGATCTATTTGTGGAGGCGCCTGCTTGCCAGCATGAATAAGAGGATCAAAATCTGGTCCAAAATTACTGCCATCTGATACTATTGCAATTGGGAGAACATATTTAAAACAGCCTGTGTCCAGGACATATTTTTTGTTGTGATGTTCTTGTGGGGTAGCAACAATTCCAGCTACTGCTGTGAAAGACAAGTGGTGTGGCCAAACTGGCCAGAGAAACACAGGTTCATTGTCTCCTTCTGATGTGGTTTTGAGATGTTTGGTTCCTTTGCTCTTCCTTCTTTACTTCTCAAGAATAACATTGGTTATGCTGCATAACAGGTTTGGAGTTTTATCAACATTAAAAGCATAGCATTTARGGCTCTATTCAATGTAAAAGCATTTATGTGGGCATTTTTCCAGAAAATGAAAACAGAGTATGTATTTCTGTCTGAATGTGTTTTCAGCAATTTGAGTTAAGTTAAAATCTACCCCTCCAAAAAGATAACATTTGTAAAAATGTGTTTAACTATTGCACAGTAAAAATTTCTATGTAAAAATCAAATAGTGGCATACACTCTGGTGTAAAGAGGTGTGTTTGCTGCTGCCTTCATATAGCTCAGGAGAACAGCACTGCTAAATAAGGCAATGGGACATAACCAAGGAGAAGCATAAATGTCTGAGTGCAAGTTGAGATTAAAGCAGCTGGTATAGACGAAATATACTCTTTGCAGCACTGTGTGCATTGAATCCTGTAACCATTTTGACCTCAAACCAACATGGAATAACAATGATTGTACAGAGCAAGTAAATAATTATCCTTCTGCTCATCCAGCAAGAGCTTCTAAAGTACAGGAYGGCTGAGTCAGTTGTCACTGTTGAGGAAGGAATTTTCAGTGCCAGAAAAAACAAGGGAATTTGTGCATTTAGTTTTATTCCCTGCTCTCTGTGTTCTCTGTCCTTCAGTTTTATTGACAACTGAAATTTTTCACTCGAATCAGTCAGATTCTGTGCCGTTTCTTTTGTGTGCAGTAGCGTTGGTCAGTGCAGCACACGTTGTACCATATCTTACAGTAAAGCTGAGAGACTTGTTCAAACAAAGATGATGCGAGCTGATCTGTTTCTGAAGAGACGTGAAACCATGGAGACCACGGAAACTGCTCAGCTCTGCTGCATCCCTGTTCAGCGGCTGCCGCGGGAGCCTGGCAGGGCGTGCTGCCGGGCAGGGGCAGGAGCCGGGGCCCCTGTGCAGCCCCGCCGGCCCCGGGGGCTGCCTGCAGCGGGGGGGAGCTGCTGACTTCTGGGGCACCTGGGAGGCAAAATGTGCGTCATGCTGGAAGATGGTGCTGGGAAAATCCTAGAGGATGGTTTGCATACCTGGCTCTTTGTTGTCCCTCCTGTGCCACGCTGTGGCCCAATGGACCTATCTGTGAGGCAGTGGGGAGTGGAAGTATTAATGTTCCCAGCATCCCACATGAGAATGGTGCCTACCCAATCTTCTGGCCTTAGCCCGGAGGGGAATTGTTGTTAATAAGTGCAAAGGTTTCATACTCCGAAAGCACAGCTTTCCTTACTGGATCTGAGAGCGATACCGTAGGGACTGGCTGCTTTACCACCATCCTGCCTATCAGTGCTGGCTAGCAGCTGTCATTAGGAACGTTAGCAGAAGGCATGGTTTGATTGACTAATCATTTGTAGTTGTTTTAAGGGGTGTCTGCACTTCCCTCTGAAGGGCAAGAAACGGCAGCAAACCCCTCAAGCCACATCTCCAAAGCATCTGTAAGTTTAATCTCACCGACTCTTAAACAGGAGAGAGGTCGATGGAAGTGYGGTGCTCTGGATGAGCAGCGCGTTGTTTCACCTTTTGTGGGGAGGCAGAGCTCGAGCAGTTCCTGTAAGCCATCATTTCATGCGTGAGCATTTTATAATAACCCCTTATCGTGTGTCGTTAGTCAGGATGTACCAGGACCTCCCACACGGAAACTGCAGGTTTCCATTACTTACCGTTTGCAAACCCCTTGTTGTAGGAGGGAAGAACCAGACTGAACAAAGCCAGCCCGTAGTTCAGAGGTGCAGCAAGCAGATGGGGGTCCCAGGCTGCCGAGTATCCCTCTTGGGCAGAGAAGCATAGTCCGCTATAGCCGTGGCGTCACACACAGCAGGTGTGATGGGCCAGAGGGGGAGAGACCTTAGGCAGCAAACTGCTAGTGCAGGGATGTTAAAATGTCGTCTTTTCATATTCTCCTCCGGGTCCTGTGTAAAATGAAAATTCTGTCATCCCCAGTGGATTTAACCTGTACCCCTACACTTATTCCTTGATTTTTTTTCTTGGATGATCACACCAAATACGGCACTAATTCTTTGATACTGCTTGTGTGTTGTGTTTCTTTCTGTCCATCAGGGTGTGGGTGGACCAGCATTCAGGCTCTGAACTCTTTACGAAGGAGAAGGGACGTCTTGCTCGGGGTTAGGTAGTCATGTAGCATTGCATGTCTTCACGTTGTTGGACAAAAGTAGTTTGTCCCTGTGCCTGTTGGTGAGTTTTGCTGTCTCTGTTTAATAYGAAGAAACCGAGACTTGGAGACACTTGCCATGATCACATGAGGATAGTCTGATCCTGTTCCCACTAATGCCAGTGGAGGCAAGAGCTGACCTTGACTCAGTCATGAAGTGGGAGTTTCTTCCTTTTCTGTCATCCCCTTACAGTGAACTCCAAGCCAAACTGYCTCCTTTTCAGAAGCAGCGCTCAGATACATTAGCTATGAAAACTGYTTATCTTTCTTCATCCTTGCGAAGTGTTCCTTTGTTTCAACAAAAGGGTTTTCTCATCGCAAGGCGTGCAGGAATACAGCAGTGCCTGAGCTTTTGCATGAAGCGTATCAGTCATTTAGTGCAGTGGAAAAATGCGGMATTTGGTCGTGTGTGAAGTATACTCCAAGATTCGTAATTAAGCGATTGAGGAGAAAAACAACCCACATAAATGGCTTGAGCTGCTTATTTGAATAAAGCCCTAAATGTTTACTTTTAAATGGTATTCTTTAATATTTTGTAGTGGTATGTTTAGTTGATGTAAAGTAAGCAGTTTTCTCTAGAAAAAAAATTCTGTTCAAACAGACCAGGTGGTTACTTATACCTGTGACTTTGAAGTGTGGGAATACAGCATTAATTATATCAAGCAAGTTGCAGCGTGCTCTTTCTTACATTAAACGTGATTATTTTTTTTTCTCTTTCAGACTTAACCAACGTAATGACTGCTGAATATTAAGGGAAAACACAAGAAGGTTACATGTTTGGTTGTCTAATATTCTTGGATTTGATATGAGTCACCACATCTGTTCATTAGTATCATCAACAGCATCCCAGTTTGTATGCACATTATTCACATTCCTATCTGTTGTGTTTGCAGAAATGACATTTTGCCCTTTTTTCTAAGGGTTACTTTTTGATTTTCATATTATTTGGTTGCATGAAGTTGCCCTTTACTAGTGGCTGAGGTTTATGAAGATACCGCATACTTGAACATGTTCTAGATTCCTTTTCTAGACAGAAAAGGTGTAACTCCRAATTATATCATTCTAAATCAGCATTTTTTTAAAAACAAGTAAATCTTAGAAATGAGTCCCCTCCATACGAGACTACAGTATCTTCCACCTACAAACATAATTTTAAATTTCCCTATATCCATACTTTCTTGATTTTTGATCAGTTTACAACATAAAAGAAAAATTCTTCTTCAGTTTAGATCACCGCCAAGTTCAATAATGTAATAAAATACCTTTCCTTATTAGAAGTACCTAGCTAGTTATACTCTTAATACTTCTCAAAATCATGATGTAATGTACACTATCTGACTTAGTTCCTATATGTGGAGTTAGTGAAAGTCTTTTTGTGTTTCTTTAGATTAATACAAGGATTTTTTCCAATGCCAACACAATTTGAAATCATTCATTTGGATGCTTTCCATTTTTAAGCTTACTGTGATATAGAACCCTATGGGAAACCAAAAGAAAACATCAATTTTAAATAATGAAAGGCTTAAAAAAGGATGCTGTCATTCTGGCTTTTTTTTCCTTTTGGAAATAGAACTAGACTAGTAAGTAAGCATTCCAAATCCATTATTCTGTGTACATTATTGTTGCTATTGTGATAATAGAGATTTTTATTTATTTTTATGCCAGCTTTTATTGTGAAAACATATTTAGTCTGGTTTTATCAATCCTTGTTATGCTTGTCCTTGGAACATCTTTTGCGTATTCAAGGTTTGTAGTTGACGAGTTTACTGTAAAAAACTAAAAAAAAACCACAACAAAAAAACAAAAAACAAAACAAAAAGAAAACAAAAAAATGTATTGTTTTTACAGAATAAATTTATTGGAATGTGTATTGGGAGTAAGGTTTGAGGTTGTAAGCAACTAAGTTAGCGTCATATTTGGCTTCATACGTGTAATAATGTGAGGTATTAATGTAAGTCAAGTATTAAAGCAAAACATTCTGTTAACATGAGTTGACCATAATAGATACAAGTGCAGGTGAGATCTTTATTTTTTCTGTACTTTGCCTTTTCTGGATAACAGGAGGTTATTAAATTCACCTTGAATGTATTCAAAGTTTCTTTAAAAACATTAGAAGTAACATCGGAGGCTCAAATAACTGTTTGTGAGCCAGCATGTCCTGTTACAGCCCAACAGCTCGGGGTTTGTTTTCTTGGGAGGACGTACCGGGATGGAGCTATCCCGMATTCTAGCGTGCATGGAAGGAGCCCACACCAGGGAGGCTGGGTGCTGGAGGAAATTATTGCTAAGTTCCTTTTTGCCAAGAAGCACTGACTGAGATGTGTTGTGGTTATTTTGGGCCTGCCCCTTTGGCTGGAGGTATCAAACCGTGGGTTCTCTCTTCTGAGCACTGCTGTGAACTACACCGCAGTGTTCAACGGGAGAGGGTTAAAGCATGAATTTCTTGCGGCTCTGAAAGTCCCCTCGTGCAGGGTGCAACATGCACGTGCATGAGCTGGTGCTTTCTTGTTACTGATTAGGTTCAAAAAAAAAATTAAAATTCTCTAAATCAAAACAGCAAAAAGTCAACATCCCAAAATAAAGTGTTTCCAGTTAAAATGTATCAGCTAATTTCATCTGTGAGAAAGGCACTAAATGTCCTGCTTTTAGTATAAATACACATAGAAGTCATAGAAATAGCTGGAATTGCAAACAGAAGCATAAACTACACAAACCAAGGTCGCTGTATTTGCTGCTACTTGTTTATGACCCAACAGCATTAGCAAAAGTAGCTGCAGAGAACACGGCCAAAAAAACCTCCTCTCTGAAAGTGCATGCCACGGTGTAAGGCCTGACTGTTCAAGGTAATGAGCCCTCCGTGCCCCGTTCAGAAGTGCTAGTAAGCACACGCTTAACTTCAAGCAGATGAGCAGTCTTTGCAGAAGTGAATCCTTAAAAGAATTAACAAAACTATATGAATTGCTTATCATATATGGAGTCTTACCGTAAGAGATGATTGSTTCTTAAAAGATTTCTTGGGATTTTTAACAAGGCTGACCCACAAGACATACTTTTTGACAAATAAAACATGTGCATGTGACAGAGTTATGTATGTTAATTTTTCACACTTCAAAATATTGAACTTCATATTCTACAGTAGCTCTGTGTAGGGATTGCTAGCACTGATACTCTTCAGTGTGTGGAGGCTAAACACTGACATCATTATTATTATTTAACTTCATGCAGTATTTCTAAAACTGTCAAAGCAGCTTACTTAAAAATAGCTATGTGAACTAGCAACTCCACTGCAGCGCAAAGTCAAAATGTTGAGAAGTGGTACTGAAGGCAGTCGTCTTTATTTTCCCTTTTTGAGTAGGATAAACAAAACAGACTGTGCAACTTTACACAATTGTGCAATTTTACACATCTTACACGCTTCATTTGGGTTCCATTGGAGCAGTTCAGTTACATCCCAACCCAATTATATACATAGCCAAAAAGAGGAGCTGAAAACAGTTGTGCTATTCCGTTTTTTCTTCTTGTTTTGTTTTCATAAAAAACTCTGGCTTGTTGACACACCTGTAGGCCAACAGCTGGGGAAGAATCCCATACATTATGTTCAATATCAGAAAAACCTGTTTTGCTTCTTCAGGGACTCTGTAGATGTAAGGAGTTCGAGCATGAAGAGAAGCACCAATATGGGAAAATTGAGCCTGTGGTGTGTATATAATGTATATATTAAAAAAAGGTAACGTTGATGTGTATTTTGGAAAGACAGCATAATCTGCATGCAAGTATGCATCTCCAGTGACATTTTCCAAGCCAGCCCTTTTATTCCAGAATTATGCATCATACTTTTGCACAGCGGTATAAAAATACAGTCTAAACTAAGGTCATTAATATCTTGGTATAAGAAGCATAAGAGGAACTGTCAGTACCACAGTAGGAGGTTTATTTTATGCACACGGTGGCACTGATCTTTACATCAGGTATAGGATTTCACCCATGGCTTATAGGTGATTCTTCACGCAACRGGGTCCACGATCCTTCCCCGAGCAAATGGCCACTGAAGTGTGCATCACTGTAGGCATCTGCACCCCTAAGCGTCAGCCCAGCAGTGGGGGTAGGACTCGCACCCGCCTCCCTAGGAATGTTGTGTTTGGCATCAGGGGGAAGCAGACAAACACTCACTCTGAATAAAGTTAGAAAATAAAATCTTGGAAGCTGTGTTAGTTCTGGTTTTGGTTTTTTTTTTTTTAATCTTAAACCCAGTCTTCCAGATTCTGATCCCAGAACTCCCGATGATTTCAGAAAATGTCTGCAATATGTGGCTTTTGGGCTGGGGCGGTTCTGAAGTATAGGTTAAGTTTACAGTGAAGGTTATACRCAAAGACAAGCTTGCTGGGCTGAAGCATATTTTTAGCATAAACAAACATTTAAAGATAGAAGCATCAGGATAGTCGCTGTCTTTTGTCTCCATCTGTTACCTGCTATTTCAAGCCACKGCTCATTCATGTTAACTATTGTGTGTCCAATTTTTTTATTATTATTTAGTTAGTTAGCAGTGGAGGAGATCTGAGAAGATAAACATCAATTTGATCTTAAGCAGAGCAGGAGAAAGGGACACCAGGATTTTAGTAATGCAGAGGAGTACACTATGGCCAGATCACGTCCTCTGTTCTGGCTTCAGCAGGAGTTATTTTGGACTCACAAAGAACACCGTTCTGTTCACGGTTAGCAAAGTAGAAAGTGAAATACAGTGCAGGTGTTTTAATACACACCCCTCTAGCAAAAGGTTAGGCTGAGACCATACATCAAAACAGAAAAGGAAGTAAGTTTTCAGGTGATTCTAACCACCTGYGCTTAACAGGGAGCGCTGATCTAGCAAATCTGAGTTAGGAAACGAAGTAATCAAAGAAGCCAAATACAAACACACTTCAGCAGAGTGCCACTTAGCATGTGTCTGTAAATAGCTATTACACAGTAAACAGATGTTCAGCGGCATGCTATCCGCAGCCTTTTTATATCAGCCTTATAATTCAGGCTGTCTCTTGCAGCCTGTTTGTTCTCACCTGTCTCGGGCAGGAACTGCCTTTGGCACCTGGGTGGTCTGTGTGCGGACCCCTGCTACCTTTCCTCGCCTTGGGAGCCATCTCAGCCCAGGCAGCCAGAGCATTAGTGCTTAGACCTCTAGTTACATGAGGCAGCCGTTCCCCAACCGGATAGCCAGCCACCGTCAGGCTTCAGGTAGGAGGTTTGGGGCTGCCTAATGTTTACCTAGGCCTTACTAACAGCCTCCTGGTAGTATTTTAGAGCCTCTTCTGGGGTGAACAAGATGCTAAGCTATGTACCTCTCTGTGCAGGATTGCAAGGCCTGCCTGTCTCCAAGAGTGGCCAGCTGTGCATTAAAGTAAGTTGACAGTAAACTCCTAAGTTCATAGTAAGCCTTGTCAGAAAGAGCTGTAAGGGACTGCTTCTGAGAGACCCAGAACTCCCACAGCCTCCTAGATGCCTTTGAAGATCTAAGCCTTATTGTGTGGTCTTGTCTTTTACAAAAGTTGTGGCACGTTAGTGAGCTTTGAGCATTATAAAAAGAAAAAGCAGAAACATTTTGTTCTATTTGTAGCCCATGAAAATTTTTACTAGCTAATAATGCACCATACAATGAAGTTATTGTTTATTAGACTTGTTTTTCAATATAACACATTGCCTTTTCCTTTCATTGCCAGGGAGGATATTTAGGTCTGTTAAAGTCACTTTTCTTTTTTTTTAATTTGATTGGCCTCTGTGGAAATTGTGTTATGTCTTTAATCTCATGTGTTTCCTTTCCATGACCATACTTTCCTTCTGCCTTTTTTTTTTTTTCTTTCCTCCTTTTTTTTGCTCCCCCTTGGGGCAGGGGGTGTGTCTTAAAAGCAGACCTCTTACTCACCAGTAGCCCAGGCCTGCTCTTCTTTCAAGTACCAGGCAGACTTGCACCAAGTCCGTAATTTTAAGCAGTAAGACAAGAGCTGTTAGTTACTGCACATCACTGTGCCTGTTGTGCAATGGGCTGGCATTGCGGTAAGCGAGAGCAACCCAGAATCTGTTGTGTCACCTCACCGTGATCAGGTCCTCTCAGCGAATGAGCCATTCCTTGGTGCTTTCTGTTACTGAACCCTCTCTARGTGGAGAATTTTGAGGATCAAACCCCTAAACCTTGGCTGAGAAATCAACCAAATGAGATGCTGCAGGTAAACTTCTAAGGTAGCCTTATCCRTTTAACATACAGCCTTTGTTAACCTCGAAGCCGTGGCCGGGCTGCTGATCGGGCCATCCCACAGCAACTGGAAGCTGCCTGGTGCTGGACATGGCACTGCTCAACTTGACAACTGCAATTTGCATACGCCTGCTACTCAGTGAGCTTCTTGTCTGTATGAAATAGTTTGGGTTTGGATTTTTTTTTTTTTACACTATTTGTTGCCTGTAGCCTAATCCCAGGCAATGCTTTGAATATTTCTTACCCTGCAGTCAAGAAAGCCCTCCAGCTAGGGACAGAGAAGGGCCTGGAAAAAGGTTAGGAGTCCTTCTTCACTCTGTGCCTTTTCTCTAAAACTGACCAAAATCAGGCAAAGACTGTAACTGATTTTGGAGGGGTTTGGACCGGGTCTTAGGAGCCTAAGGAAAGCCATCAAATAGAGGGGGGAGAGAGAGTAAGCTAGAAAAACATGTTCCTTAGGTTTAGGTTCTCTTGTAGACAAGAGGCGCTGCAGAAACTAGCCACCAAAAATTGCAGGATTAAGGAAAACACTTAGATGGAGAAGGAGTAGAGAAATAATTTCTACATCTGAGAGAATAGGGCAGTGGGCTCTGGAGAGTTGGTGAGACAAAAAGGTTTTGGATAGTAGGGCTGTGGCTCTTCATCCCTTCTCATGTGGCTCACTTGCATAGGGAAATAGCAATTTAATCAAGTTCAGAGGCTATTCCAATCCTTTTGTATAATCAAAGCTCCTGGTACTTTAGTCGTGTGACATTTAAAGAGCTCTTCCTGAAGCTTCAGAAAGTCTAATAAGGGTCACAACCTGGTTTTGGAGTCTGAATGTTAGTAACAGAATAATTCAAGCTGAGAGCTATATGTAATTCTGAAAAACAGTAACTATTTATCTTTGTGTGGGAAAGGCTAGGCACTTGAAGAGGTTCTTAGTTTAGGTGCATCACATGGTATTTTGAGACTTGTTGTTGTAAAAAGTACATACTTCATAATGACACAAATAATTAAAATCCCCACATTCCCTACCTATAGGAGCAGTGTTCATTCCCAGGGGGCAATGCCCACTTTCTATCATTAGATATTTACCATTTTTGGACCTTTGTGCATAACAGAAAGCAAAATGTGTTTCAGTAACTGCATATGTTCTAATTATCAGTTACAAGTGTTTTAACTTGAGGAAACAGTAGACAAACTTGGAAATGTGTTTTCTGCCTCAAAATGACGAAAACCAAAAATAATATAGAAGTGAGCTCTCGATTCATTGTCACACACATTTTTTGTCCCAGGTTGCTCACAGTTCACCAAGTCCAAATCAATTAAATCATGTTCAGTTGTGGGATGACTGAAGTTCATTCTGCAGTGCACTAAAGTCAAAACTACAGAAAAAAACCCAAACTTCAAGAAATGTTTCTTGAATCAGSATAAAATGTGGGGACTGTGCAGCAACATACAGTTCTCATAATGAGTTATTTTTTGTCAGCCCGTGTTTTTTGCTTGTGCCTAGGACAAGCTTCAAAGAGTAAGATGGGAAATTTTGAGTGTTAGCTTTGGGTAGCTTTTCTTCTCCTTATCTAATGTATAAATCAGCATTATCCTGAACTCAAATGACAAGGGACAACAGAGGGGTTCTAGGCTTCAGCAACAAAATGTTGCATGTATTAATCATACAGTGAAAAGGTACAAAGTGCCATTAAAAAAAGAAGTTTGTTATGGGAAACATTTTTTTAAAAAACCAAACAAACAAAAAACCCCAACAAACCAAAACCAACCAAACAAAAATCACCTCCAATCTGAGGGACTGAGCTTCTTGGTAAATTTGCAAGGTTGTAATAGTCGGCACTCTGACTTCTGGTTTATTTTTCCTTGCGCTAAATAATCTTTGAAGGAGCAGTTTCTTTCCTGACTGTCTGGGGAATTAATGAAACCTGAGTAATCTGTCAGTAGAGAGAGGTTCCTGACACTGGCTTGCCTACTTTAGCTAGCTTGTGCTTTTTTTAGATTAGATTTGGGCCAAACACAGTTGTATGATATTTATGATACMTTTTGAGCATTTAAACCTCCTCATTAACATGTTTCCTGGGTACTGTTTTGATATAACGTGGTGATTCAAGATCCTCTATAAACTGGTGTGTTTAAAAAAAGAAGAAAAAAGTCATATTCTCTGTGATAGTTGCTCACAAATAGAAAATAAACTGTAACTCCCCCCATCCTTACTGGGCAGTTAAGCTGGATTGTAGTTTGTATCCATGATTGTTGTCTCTGGCCTGGGGAACAAAGTGTTGGTCTGTGTTTGTCTAACAGCAGCACCTGAATTACACTTATTGCCATGTCCCTATGTTCTCATTATTGTTGCAGGATTTTGTGTATATTTTCTGCATCTGGATGCTCAGAGCACATTTCATTTCCTACGTACACTACAAATCGATTGTCACTGTCTCAACTGTTAAATGGTCATCTATATGTCATGAGAAGTCATTTACTAGTTCCTTTTGAATTTTTTTTGTTTTGGCCATAACCATCAGCGCCATCTAATAATTAACTACAGTTGTTTATTTAAGAGAATCAGAACAGAATGAGTTAAGAAAGTATGATCATTGGTCTGCCTTTGGCAACACGAGCATGTCTCGGTGTTGCTGTGGTTTGGCCCAGGAGGTTCCCAGTGTTATATCAACATSATCAACTGATACTGTTCATTTTGTGTGACTAGTAGATACTTTTTTCCATTTATCTTTTTCAGACTACCTAGTTGGCCAAAACATATTACGGAAACAATGTATTTTACAGTTTTGTTGTGGTTTGGGTTTTTTTACATGGTTGACTGTTACAGCTTTAATACAGGCTTCCTTCATGGTCTCAGCTAAAGAGTGCATGGTGTTAATAAGGTGTAAATGAGCCCAATAAACAGGTTCTGCAGAAGAAAAGTCTACTAAAGCAAGAATGCAGTCATTAGAGACATATAATAGGTTTGATTCTCCACTCCCTTAAATTAGTTTTTTACAGATATAAGAGGTGATCTGAGTTACAATGGCATAAAACCTGCATGGGAAGATCAAGCCCTGGGCCCCTTATTTATTCCATAGGTCTTTACTTATTAACTTGTAATTCAAGAGTGAACATTTTACAAAGAAATACCTGAGCTAGTCCTCCAGCATGTATAAGGGTTAAATCGGGCATCCAGGAACAACCAGGCACCAGTAGGCCATACAGAGTAATCACATAGTATGGCACAGAGTAGAACATGTATGCCAGCATCTGCATTTTAAACAGAAATATTAGTTGCTTTGCAGTGTGAGGGAGATGCATTTAAAAATTAGCCAGCTACTGACTGAGGATTTGAGACTATTCAAAACTACACTCCTGGCAGCAATGACTCCCAGGCCTTTTTGCAGCTATAACTTCTTTGAGAAAAGAATTTCACACCTGGATGCTGTTGACTGCATCCAGCTACCCTAAGGCCTCCACGAATATTGATGGCTGTTGTCTCTTTGCCCCATCCAAATCCACTCCATCCCAGGACATGTTTTCCTACCCCTTGCCATCTTGAGACCGTGCCAGTAAGCGTGGGTTGACCTAACTCGGTGTCCAACACAACACAGGTGTCCATTTCTCAAGCCCCATGGCACTTTCAGTTGGGAGGTGTGAGATACACCCAAGCCACCCCTTTCCCAGAAAGAACAGGTCCAGCAGAGATATTTGGGTTCTGCTCATGGCCTCTCTTCCGAATCCTCTTACCACTTCAGGCCCTGCCCCCGTGCAGCAGCCAGGGTTACAAAAGAATGACAACCTTGCAACTACTACAGAACTAAAGCACAGCTTTCCCTCCTCTGCAATGCTTGTGTAAATAGGGTTTGTAAAGTAAGTGTCATGTTTCAAGGAGTGTGTCACTGGTGACAGCAGCATAACGAGCTTAAGGAATCTAGTCCTACTGCACTCCTTTTTGCTCCATTATTCCAGACTGAAAGTCTACTTTGCCCTTCTAAGGAAGGGGAACAATCATAAAAAGCATGCAGATATGTTTCACGGGATATATTAACAGAAGCCTCAGTAATTAGGATGAGTAACTCTAGGTAACTGATCTGAATCCAAGTTAAGTTTATCACAACAAAGACTTGGTACCCTGTAATGGTTGTAGTAGAAAATACAAAATACGGTTTAACTTGCCATGAACAAACACTTCCCTTATTGATCTTGTCATCTGTGAAACCCATGGCTTCACCTTTGTGCCAGTTAACAAATCACTTCTTAACACTCTATGCTCCACAGTCAATGCTTTACCTGAAGCTTAGGATACGCAGCAGGATCTTTTATATAAGGCTCGTGAAGTTGAATATATAGCCGGCAGAGTTCAGCAGGGCAATCCAGAGCAATCTAAGAAGAATTTTTAAAACTTCCCGTGAACACAGATTTGTTCTTAAATGAGCTAACCTGATACCCGTTACCAGCCCTAAAGATTCACTAGCGGTCTGCAGCACTGCTACCCTGGAGGCTTGCTCAAAATCTATTGCAAAGGTGATCCACTTGATCACCAATTAAAAAGGTGAAATGCAGCCTCCTCTCAGCTCCTGCTCAGAGGGTTTGTGAGGAAACGCTGACAGCCTGTTTTAAAGATTTTGGCTGGAAGAGAATTCCGTCAGTTGGCTATGCTGTAGTAAAAGTATAATTGCTATTGATTTGCTCTGATAAACAGACTTTGATCCCAGCAAATGAACTTTGCAATGGAAAATTGCTCAAACAGTGGGAACTTCAGGTTAAGCACCCGATTTTAGCATAGCAAGCTATGGATGTAGTCCAAGAAAAGAGTTGCATTGTGGYAAGGTAGCAGTGGAGAGCAATGCAGAGAGACAGGTGTTACTTAAAATAATAATAATTTTAAAAAAAGAGTAGCAAATGAGAGATTATTGGATTTTACATTCCTATAGAAAGAACAAAGTTCCCAATAAACATGAAGAGAGACCCAGTTGCAAAAGTAGTTCCTTTTCATAGTAGCCCTTGAAACTACTACAAAAAATACTATTCTAAAATGAGTTAGCAATCTGTATCAACAGCTGTCACTTTGTTTTATGGCAAGGCATCGTTAATACCTAAGTTACAGGACTGAACAGTAAGTTTTGCACAACTTAATTTCATGTGCATTTGTTGTGTGACTTTGAGGAGGAAATGCAAAGATCTACAAGCAGTGGATATTCCTCCCTGTTCTTTTCCAACATGGGCGTTCAAGAAGGAGGTCTGGATGGGCTATAATGGATTGTATTTTATTAGCTTTTTCACAAAATCTTGGTTACTGCAGCTTACACAGAGATGTTCAGTTGATCTCTGTATGTGTAAGTAAGGCCAGTAAGTAGTTCCTGTTTGGTAAAGGAAATATATAAGGAAATGACCACACTCTCAAAATCAACAGCAAAAATTCCTCTGAGAAATGAAGAAGTGGGAGTGCAGAACCAAGTCAGATGTTAGAGCATGAGATTAACATTTCCCACAGCAAAATTACAGGTAAAACAGCTGGTTAACCTGCATCAGTGGTGCTCTGAAGTAGCATGATCTATAAAAAATAAGCAATCATCTGTGACAAGTTAGAAGAAAAAAAATACTTTTGAGAGGCAAGTTTTCAGAGAAACAGCAGAAGATGACAGAGTAATGTGAACAGCAGAACTACGAAAGGACAATCTGYGCTAGGTAAATAAAATGTTGCTTGGGTACTTATTGTCACCTCTTACTTGAATTATTCTAGACAGGATCAGATCTACAAATCAAGCAAGCAGGCGGTTGTCCAAGACACCTAAACATTTGAGCTCTGTTCACTGAATGACATAAAACTTCCCTTCTGCTTAAGACAGATAATGCTTTAGAGCTGACAAAGGACTAGATTTACCTACTACTGGATTTATCTACTTCAAGCATTTTCAATTCTGATTCATTCCGTCAGAAATTTTAATTCAATCAACTATGCTTAAAAAGCAAACATTTAAAAAAAAATCAGCTTTTGGTAAGTAGAAACAAGTGGTGTTCAGGTAATGTGGATAAATCTTTTTTTTTTTTTTTTTTTCAGGTGGAAATGTTCTCCTCTATCTCATACAGTGTAAATTAACTTGGTTTCCTATATAATTTTAATTATGCATCTCTGTTTAGAAAAACATGAATACAGATTTAATTTAGTTGGTTTGTCTCCATGTTTTTGGCCATAAATGTAACACCAGACCAATGAAAACAGTTTTAGGTCATGTTGATCTGCACTTGGGATGCTATTTACTCTTGTGATTGTGCACCTGCTTTCTTTTGAAAAATATACTTTACACAGGGCAAAATGGAGACACAAAGCACCACTAATTATCATAAATCATCAGTTTGTCCTTTGTATATCTAAAGCCTATTCCAACCCTGAAAGGCACAGGATTTCCCTTGACCAAAATGTGCATACTTTTTGACACAGTCACAATGAATTCAAATGTAGAAGTTTGACTGAAAATTAGAGGCCAGAATATTAAAATATCTTCAACTTACCATGCCCCTAAATATGCAAAACCCCGTTGCTAGAATGAGATATGCAGCTAACATTAAATCTATTGGTCGTCTTAAGAGTCCTTTCTTCTGGACTTCCTGAACCACCTGCAACACAGAACGTGTTTAGTAAGTACATCCCAGTTCCACATGACATGTATTTCAATTCCAGATCAGTCACTACAAGGGTGAAGTGGTGAAACATTATGATAGAAGCACTTAGTTCTCAGTTACATTACCCTATTTATCCACTGATTTCAGAGACAGAAAGATTTCCACATCTAAAAAGGCGACTTCAGACTTTATAGAATGCAGTCAGGAAAATTAATCTGAATAAAGTCTAGAAATGGATAGATCCAACTAAAGCCATTTCAATACAGATTACTTTCAAAGCAACCTAAATCAAATGAGCACTACTCTAACTCTGAAATCACATAAGGCTTTAAAGCAGCATAACTAACTTCTTCAAAGTTACGTCTTTTGTTAATTGGAATGAATTAATTTTCCTGAATGTCCCTATGTAGAAAAGCTTTGGAAACATAGGTTTGTCTCAAACATTTGACGTTGAATCTAATACACTTTGTAAAAGGATTGTTTGGAGGGACAGCAAAATGAGGGTCCATCTCATTATTGACAGTGAATGCTGGTTTTCAGCAGCCTGTGAAATTAATGGAATATCACTGGCATACAGTAAAAGCTTTTCTGTGGCCAGTCGAGTTCTCTGCTGAGTTCAGTGAGCAAATAATATATCTTAATATGTAATGCAAAAATAGAGAATGAAATGTGTGTGTATGGATCATGTGGAAAATCCTCCTTTCGTTCTTTTATTACTGTACGCTATGGATTCCTCTGACGGGCACTAAAGCACTTCTCAGCATCTGGATCTGATCTGTTCTGTACCTCCTTTCCTCAGCAAAGGTCAGATAACATGGAAGATGGCTTGGAGGAACCAAAGTCATCTCTTTTTGCCTACATGGTAAAACTTGCAAGTCCCATGGAAACGATTCAAGGTACACTTTCAGCACTGTGTAGTCACAGACAAAATTATAAGCACATCAGAGTATCTTTCTGTAGTTCAGAGGGAAAACTTCTCCATTTTTATGTGTTACTCATTTCCTCTTCCTTTTTATTAGCCATGTGTTGGCATGCAGACAGCAAAAGAAAAATCTGATTTCCTTCCTGTTATACACTTGTGGAATTGTCTCCAAAGCACAAAACAATAATTAGGATGTAGAGGCACAGTTAAAAGCACTCAGGATCAAGATACTCACAATAAAGTTACTGAAACAGGAGAACCGATCTTGCAAGCACAATTCCTGAGTACGAACTGCAAGATCTGAATTGTAGTTTAACAAAAATAAGGCTATTTTAAACATAAAGGCCATCCCTTTCATAAAACGATTCATTCTTCTCTTTTAAAGGATCTTTTTCAGAAAAAAAAAAGTGACACTTTTGTTTGTTTTTCAAACACAAATAACAGGTCTGTTTTGGCAGTATGGTGTCAATTCACAGTATTTAAAGTACTAGTGTAGGAATGTTTATAATATTACCTGCAAAGAATGTCTATATTCTAATATTTATTCCTAAGAAAGACAAAGGTCTCCCATGGCTGCTGAGTTGCAAGTCACTTTCAGATGTAGGCTACCTAAGGATAATGGAAAGTTTGAGGGTTGATATATTTTCTTTCCACTTTTGTCTAAGTATGAAGCTTTTATATATATATATAAAATATATATATGTATCACTCCTCCTTTCAAAAGGTATATTAAATGCATGTGCATATTTACTGTGATCACAAAGCTACAAYAGAACTTTGTACTTAGAGGTTTTTGGAGACAAAGCCAATATTAGTGGAAACAACCTTTGGTGCAGTATGAGTTTGTGGAATTGCCAAGGTACAGAAAACT
This sequence comes from Oceanodroma leucorhoa, assembly GCA_030449065.1. Classification (NCBI taxonomy): domain Eukaryota; kingdom Metazoa; phylum Chordata; class Aves; order Procellariiformes; genus Oceanodroma; species Oceanodroma leucorhoa. The sequence goes on from JASVER010000034.1 coordinate 4,575,133, forward strand.
CGCATCTTTTCTTCTCTATGCATACATTTATGCAAACAAAACGAAAATGCAAAGCTTAAAAAAAAGGCAGAAGCAGGAATTGGAAAGACAGTATGCACTTTGATGACAGACCTCAGCCACGTGTAATTTTGCCTTACCCTTCTTTTACACAGCAAAGTCGCATCAATACACGCTAAAATGAATTACGTGTTAAGTACACTGGCCGAGTAGAGATGACCTGCCACAGGTTTCCCATTTATTGCAAACAACATCGAACTCTGCACAGATCTCGCCAACCCTGCTGTTTCTTTTGTGTTGCAAGGAAGTGTGTAGGCATGCTTTGCAATTTCTCTCACTTCCAGGAAAAAGCTATTTTCTATAACTTCTGAGAGGCTCCTTACATGATCAGTTTTAAGAAATCGGAATAATCATCTTGTGTGCTGTCCATAGAAGTCAGGCCCTTCAGAATTCATATGCAAATCTGAATTCATGTGCATTGATTCTGTTAGTGAATTTTAAATTACATTAAACTTTTCTGAGCTGATATACTTGTAGATAAATCTGCTGGGCTTTGTAAACACTGCAGCACAGCTTSGTTTGATTCTAAATGAGGGCATAACTCCATTCCTCTCCCATGCACCCACCCCTATTAGAAAACACCCAACACTTGATGACCTCTTCTCTGTCCCCACAGCGGATTTTCTTTTTTTTTAGCTAACTGGTTTATAATAATATTATAGCAATGAATACCTTGGCCAACAGAATATACCTTGCTTCCGTTGCTTTCATGTAAGTATTTTTCTATATACTTGCACTATCATGTTTAAAAGCATTATTACRTTTTATTTCTAAATCTTTCAATACCAAGCCTGAATAATGATAGCTAATATAAGTTCAATTTTACAGCTAGTTGCAAATGATGTATTGAAAGAGAACTAAATATTTTCAGGACTTACAATGATCAGCTAACTGATTAGTACCATTACACACAATTATTTCCTGGAAACAATACTTAATTTTGGACTGAGACAGTTGTATAAAAAATAAGAAAAATTCATGAGTAGTCATGTTAAGATTTAAAGGCATTTTAAGGTATATAGTTATTGAACCCAGGTATTTATGCTCGGATATGGAGCATAAATTAGGTGTGAAGATAAAATACGACTTCTAAAAAAGAAATTACTTAGGAAATTACGTAGGAGGCCCCAGTGAAAGGAATCGAGGCTTTTTCTATGACTTTCTGAGCAAGGAAGTTTAGGTTTACAAGAAAGGATTCACTAAGAAGTGCAATGTTAAATTTTCAGATCACCAGCTTTTTATGTGCTCTCTTTTTGAAATAGAATTTAAAAACTAAGTTTCTCTGCAATATATACCAAAGTAAAATGTCAAACCTAGGTAAGCAGTTTAGATCCTGATAAGGATAGGAGACATGGCTATATATCAGCAAATAAGCAGTCCATCACGTATTTTCTATAATAGCAATTTCTGTGGTGTTCAGTACTAGGAAGACAAATTGAAACCTTCATCCATCCTCCATGCAAAGGATGTTCTCACTAATATAAATGGCAAAAATTGCCATCACTAACTACATTTAACTTCTCTACCCTGATAACTCTAAAGAATGTGTTTCTGGCCAGAATTAGTGACACCTTTAAGTAAATCAGCTCAAATTGCTTTGGGGTGGGACACGTCATTTCCTATAAGCCTATGCAGGAGGGTAGAAGAGAGTTTGGCACCTGAAGTATCCCCCAATTTGCCTTTCATAGGGATTTGCCCTAAAAGTGGTGATTCTGTAGTGGTTCTTCAAACTTCAGGAGGTAGGAACATCTGTCTATACTCCTCTTTCCTACTGAAGAATCATGGATGGATGGATGAATGTTATCTTTCATACATTTCTGGGAAAATCTGTCAGTGCATCATCTGCTGTTACTCTATGCCATAGGCTACGCCCCTCGGACACTGGCTGCCTGTTAGCTATGGAATAGGAACTCACTCCTTCATCTGTGTCTGTGTTTTCAGTTACAGAATGAACCTGACTGAGACTCAGGAGCTCTTGCGATGCAAAAATATTAACTGATGATATTACTTACAACTGATATGGTGTGCTGTGGCAATAAACTGGCTTGCTTATAGCAACAAAGAGTTAAAGATCTGTTCTGTGCTTTGTACTGCAGGGATTTTTTTTTTTTTTTTTTTAGAAAACTGTGCATAAACTATTATTGCATTTTTGATTGCTCAGTTAATCTTATTACAGCCCAACTGTTAAATTCAAAGGCAAAGGTCTAAGGAGTTTTAAGTAAGCATTATTTTTACAGATTTTTTTTTTAAATAAGTAAAAGGTGCGTAAATAATTTTCATATCAATTAATGTACAATGCCTTACCTCTAAAATCTAATATTGCAGAATGCACATACAAAAGATTATTAAATTACATGAAATCTGTAAGTCATCTGCAGAAGAATACTTTCCTGCAGAGCTTCTAAGGAAATCTAAGGATTTTGTGGTGCTTTATGAAACTGGTATATATCAATATTTTCATGAGCTAAGAAATTGAAACAGTCAGAAACTGCATAGATAGAGGGTAGTAACACAATTACACCTAAAAATGAGTTCTTTACTCTAAACATGAGATTCTTTTGCTTTTTCTTTATCCCACCATAATGAAATGGTCCTGCAGAATAGATATTTTTACAGTGTCTACACAGCCCTGCAGCAATTGTCGTAACAGTGAACAGTTACAGTGCATTCCACACTCACCAAGGGACCTATAAAACTCAGTAGAAACAGCAAGCATATTTCAGTTTCCCTAACAGTAGCCAACACTTAAATACAGTAATATTACCTTGACTGGAGTGTCATGAGTCACTGAAGGTTGGTTATAAATTCTGAACCCAGCCCATATGGGAAGGCAAATATATGGTAGGCTTAAGAAAAAAGCAGGACACACTTTAGTTCCGTATTTGCCTGTTAAAAAACAATTATAAGATGTATGAGAATTTGTAAGCTGTGTTGCAGAAGAGTTAAAAAATATCCTATGTAATATCAAACCTGAAGCAGCTATGGTAATGTAAACATAAAACATTAGAAATCGCTGTTAAAGCAACACACAAATCTTGTTGAAAATCATGTGCTCAATAGTGCTAGAGTCACAAGTGACAGAGAGCCTATCAGCCATTTCGGAAAYTAGGGGGTTTTTGAGGGGACGGGAAACCACCTTAGTCATTCTGCACTAGGTAATCCTATAGCATGGGACAGCTTTGAAATCTCTTAATGGAACCTGCTTCAAATGGTGACATCATTCTTTAAAAAAAAAAGGAAAAAAGGAATGAATCCATTTTTTAAGATCTGATATTGCACTTGTTTTCCAAAGTCATAAAAAGCAGGGCCATAGCGAGCTTTTCTAAAGCTGACTACAGGATTTGGATACATGAACATTTTTCTCAGTTGAACACTTGTCAACTTTGCATCAATTTAAGCTCTGAGGAGGGTGGCACTCTTAAAGGACCACCTGCCAGTAATAATGATATAAAATTTTTTATTACAATTCTCAACCTCTAGCAGCACATCTATGCACTGATTTATGTTAGCAATCTAGGAATGTTAAATCGATTTTGAAAATAGACTAACTTCCAGATTTCATTTTTAAAGGTGATTTGGATGCCTCTTGTAAGCTGCTTGAAAGTCAGACTATTAAGTAAATTGGAAATTTTATGCAAAATAAGATTTATATTTTTATGATGCTAAGAGACAGTAATTGTCTCATTGCTTAAATTAAGCCTAGTTTGGATGAAAGCCTTATGGGTATAACAAAATACAATACTTTTTTTTTTCCTTAAGAGCAATGTAAATTGAAAGGGTTTTYTTTTCCTGGTCCCCATCTTCCCTTCCTCATATTTAGATTTTGAAATATCTTGCATGTCTTTCTTTACTGATATTCCTAAAATTCCTGTTTCATATTATTACAGAAAGGAACCAATACTGCAGTAAAATACAGATAGCCTAATGCCGAGTTTAGAAAATGGTTCACATTTAGAAAATGGTTCACATAGTCATATAAATTATGTCCTTACCCACAATGTTTCCAGGCATAAAGACAATGATGCTCATGATAATGGAACCTAGCCAGTAGAGGCCAATGGTTCTATAGCTTTGTCTGTTTAAAAAAGAAAACAAGACATAATTATTGGACCGTCCCTAAAAATCCCCTACCCCAAATCACCCTCAAATATTATACTAATTGCCATGGTTGTACCTTAGTAAGTAAAGGTTTTAAAATCTGTACCACAAGTCAACAGTGGATTCTTGCCTCTGAGAGGGGGATACGGAGAAATCCTACATTCATGTGTGAGAAGGCTACCACACGAACAGTACAGGATTTGTGCATACTCAGTTATTTGCTGTTATGTTTCACTCATCTGAAGGCTGACTGCATGATTTTGCACATCACAGGTTATACAAGACTATAAAAGAATTAATAATTAATTAACAATTAATTTCATTCTGTTAATGCTTCTATTACCAGCAGGTACATTAGCCTCTGGAATTTAAATACTTATTTTCTCAAACTCTTTACTCAACAGCACGAAACATAAGAATCTCTAGAAATAACCATTTTCTCTTAAACTGCATAATACTAACATGGATGAGAGATCACCATCATGCTAAGCAATACATTATTCCTTTCATAAATATGTTATTTGAAAAGAAAAAATGGTTTTTCACACATGGTTTTAAYGTGTGTCATCTTTCCTTTTAACTAACAGCAAGCATGCAGATGTGCTATGCGTTCTGCTGCAGAGTGAAGAAGACCGAGTACAACTCAAAGCATTTGCTGGGCTTATTCAGCTGAGAGAAAGGGTAACTTGGTGAGGGTACAATTCCTGAAAGTAATGACATTTTAATAGTGTTGCTTTGGCCTAAGACATGAAACAGTCCTGAAAGAAAAATCTAAACACTGCATAGAAAAGAAAGTCCTTTGTAGGTTATATGAGAATGCAAGCAAAGTAAACAGTACACAAATCAAAATTACTTACTCCCATGCAATAGCTGCCACCATCAGCAGATACATCAGATAATGAACGGAGCCATCCCAATAGCAGATCACATGGCCATATGCAGTGTTCAGATATGGTTCACCCTAGGGAACATTTATTTTTTAAAAGATGCAGTGATTAGAGGAAGAAAAACAAATAATTAATAAAGAACAGCAGGAAACAATTTCAGAAAAGTAACTGATGTTCTTCCAATCCAGAGGTACAGTTTTTGACTGACAATACATATTTCCAAGCACAAACCTGATTTAGGTAGGATCAGGTATAATTAAATCAGTTCTATAGTTGCAAAATAGGGTGCAAGATGGAAGGGAAAACTATGTATGACTGTCAGCATTGTTCTGCTACATTATGGAAATATTACTTTTCCATATTTTAGTGACAAAAGCTACAAAATAAAGATACATTTAACACTGAACAAATAAAGATATATTTAGCAACCTAGAGATCTACAACAGTATTGAATGTATTGATGACAACGTATAACCTTGTAAGGTCCAACTCATTTCACGCTAAAGTTCATGGAATCTTTTCAATGACTTCAGTGACTTTTATACCAAGCTCTTACTGAGCTATTTTTGGTGGATGTTGATACTCAGCAGCCAACAGATTCTGCTGACTAGGTATCTGGCATCATCATTTTTTAACTCTACTTTAATTCCTTTTAGTAAAGTGATTAGGCAAAAATAAAGGAACAATTTTGTTTCTTGGTAACACATTTAGGTACTGCAGTACTCATCCACTCCTGAGTGCTAGTATCTATGGTCTTCTGCAAACGCGTAGTCTATTCAATTCCCACAGGAGTTAATACAGAACAGCATTACTTCAACTAAATGAAATAACGTTGGAGCTTGAAAGGTATGCTATTTTTTCCRAATGAATCAGTGATTTCAAGTCAATGAAGGTTTTGTCCATAACAGTACTGAAACAGGTCAATGATCAAATTCAGGACGACCTTTTTGAATGTGTTAGTGGCTGTTTTTTTCTGTGACAAATACTCTAGCAATCTATTTGTAGTACAGATTTTGTTTACATTTGTAAGGCAAACAATTGTTTACCTCTCTCAAGTAATGAGTCATGAATCCATCAATAATTCCATCCTGTTCCAGTCCAATTATTAGATTCACTACACTGGTAAAAGCAAATACAGCATAAACTGTAGTAAGAGAAAGGGAAAAAAAATTAATAAATGAATAAAAGACTTGGAATCACGCAGTTACTACACAATCCAATAAATTCAGTCAGGCAAAGATCTATTGAACTAGATGCATCCACTCTGAAGTCACAGATATTTAACATATAATATGACTTTCCCAGATAATAGCTTAATATTTTTCAGCTAGTGGTTAGTCAACAAAGTTCTTAGGAAGCTTTTCTTAGGAATGTGAAATCCTGTAGAGCTGTAAGCACAGCCTCCATGGAAAGTCAGTGTCTGCAGAAAGGACTACGTAGCCTTTCAAAAGTCTTCCTCACACAAAGAAGACAACCTTGACTGTAGTCATCTCTTGGAAAGGGGAAAGGACAACAAAAAGGAGGTGGAGACGGAAACGTGACTTGTCATTTTTGGAGGTGAGCAAGGCAAACTGCATTAGCCACGGCAGTCCATAGGAGACCTATCTGGCAAGTTAGCGAGTCACTCCTTTGAGACTGGAAATTTATTTGCAGTAGGTTTATGTTATTTATTTCCTCTGACTTAAGCATGAACTGAGAGTTCCTGACCTCACGCAGAACACTGGGGACAGATGCCTACAAGCTGTAATAAGGAGCAAGACAGAGGGCAAATACAGGTGGTTTGTACCCTGCTTTGCCTGTGGGCGCATCTTGCAAAATTTCCAGCTCAAGGGAGCTGTTGCGCCAGCCACAGGCACAACAGCAGTGTTTCTTCTTCTAGATTTTTGCTATAAGGTAATTTACACCTAAGGTTTCCTTTTAAAAAGTTAACCAACGTATCTATTCTTTCATGGCAAAGTACCAATATAGAAATGCTTCCATGAGTCTGCAGACAGCCTGAGCCGAGTTGGGGAGGTTTCACAAAGGTGAGTTAACACAGAAACCTAACGAAAATGGGAGAATTAAGGAATTCAGTCGCAGGAAGATGCAAGTCATGGAGGCCATTGATCCAAAAGATCATAAAATCCCAAATGAGTCCACTCGGGATGAGATACACGAGAGGTCTACTGTGGTGCCTAAGTCCTGCTACAAAGAGGAGCTTGACAGAGCAGGTATGACCATATTTCAAACACTTTCACAGTGTTATTCTAATTCTTTTCAAATAGGAAATCTGGCTTGTCCCAAAGCTGGATGTCCTATTTGAGAAGAATAAAAAGGTTCAAAAGAAGCATTATTTCTCCTCCTTTTTCCCCAGACTGTCTTTCCTTCTTGGCTCCTCAGCACCTCACCAGATTGGGTTCTGAAGCCATGCCTTTAATGTTCAATCTGAAATAACCATCATAGGTTATCATTTATATAAATTAACACTTTCTGAATTTAGTTGCATTGTTACCAAGACATACCATAAAACAGCGGGTCTTTTGGTGGCTTTCTTTTGACAAGAACACGAGCCAACAAAGCAATAAAAACCAGAATCAGCAATCCAACTGCAACAATTGCCCAGGAACTGTAACAGGATTAAAAAGAAAAAGAATGTAAAAGAAAGACAGAGAAAGAGACAGAATTTTGCTTCTTCAGCTTTTCTTACCAGCTATCCTCAAATRCACAGTCTTAAAGTAACTTTTAATACTTTAAAAGGCTGGTTTTAAAGTCCATCACATAGTCTGCCATACTATTCATTTTATAGTTTTGCAGAATTTATGTGCCTGTCTTTTCACATGTGATCATCTAAAAAAAGAAAATACGAAAATAGCTAGATAAACAACATATCCAGGAGTCTAGATTTGTCTGACTAAAATCAGTTTTTATACTGGTATCTGCAAAAATAAACAAAAACGATGGAAAACTTAAAGGCCAACGAGAGGTGAAAGTCACAAACACAGAGATTTCAAGGCCGAAAAGGATCATTAGGGACATTTAGTCTAACCTCAGCGATAAATTGTCTACTCAGGAAATTACATATTTGCAAATAAAACACATCAGTCCCATGGAATAGGAGTAGCAGTGTGGAGCGTGTATGATGGATCTAGGTTTAATTTCCAGTTTTGGAAGTGCTGGCAAAGGTCTCTCCAGTCCTATAAGGCAGGATCGCTTGGGGGGTTCAGTAATCAATGCAGGTGGGCTTGGCAGAAAAGACCTTTTCTCTGAAGACGGGGCTATGATGATAGTGCATGTAAAGTGGTGGTGGAGGAAAGCACAAAAATATTTGGCACAAAGCAAATTTGTCTCCTTCCCCAAGAAAATGCAAGTTAAGAAAATCAGTTTGAAATTGGTTCATAGCTCTAAGTGCTTAAATTATATTTAGTTCTCTTTAAGACAAACTCTCCTTCTGTCTTTACTTCTGCGCTTGTGTATGGGAAAAAAAGGAGGGGAAAGGTAGGTAAAGTCCAGAAGCATAAGCTAAAAATATGTGGTACATGACTTTATAGATAATATCACTCTGTGTGTCAAGAAAACAAATTGCGTACAAACAAATAATACTATGACGATTTCAGCCTTAGTGAAACTTGACTTTAAATTATTGCAGAAAAATTGCAAGATCAAATATTTCAGAATACATACACACATACTTTCTGAGTCAGGATGAGCAGTACTAGCTTGTTGATTTATTTTATGGTTTGAATCTTCTGCTAGTCTGTTTTCTCAGTGATGAATTTCTTCGTGCCATTACAGCTGTTAATATTGCAGTGACTTTTCACTGCAGTCTATCAATTTGAAATAAATATTGGCAATGAATCAAGTAAGTCAACATGTGTTATTCGGCATTTCTCTAGCAGTGAGAAACAAAAAATTAAGTTATCGGCCAGAAGGAGGAAAATGAGGAAGGAACAGATGTAGCAAAGCCTTAAAAACATGCAGCAAATATTTGTGCGGTAAAGTTGCAAAACACCCCAGGCTGTGAGATCACAAAATACCACACGGACCTTTAAGTACATTGTTTTTTCCATGAGGAAAGGGTTTTCTTTTCTAGACCTGCGGTTTGTCCTGGGATCCTATTTTTTTGGCAGAGCGAGGGCATATGGACATTTTCAGTTAAAACTCGCACGTCTTACGGGGTGCCTGAAGCGTGCGGCTCGGGAGCCTTCCGGGGTTGCTGAGTTCTTCCATTTGTTTTTAAATAGAATTGGATTTTGTTTGTGAATGCCTTGACAGGGGAGCCGGAGCGAGGCCGCAGAGCCCCGGGACAGCCCCCAGCGCCCGCTGCCCCGGGGTTCGAGGCACGGTGCGGGGCCAGGCGATACCTTCCGGGCTGGTCTGTCCTTTCGGCGTTACCAGCCCGCCCCGGCGGCGAGCTGCGTGCGGGAGTGGCGGTGACCCCAGCCCCGGGGCCGCCAGGACACGCTTCAGGTGATGCGAAACCGGCAGTTTTGAGGTCCTGGGGGGAGCGGCCAGGCTGGGCTCCCGAGCCAGGAGCCCGGTGGCATCCCGGCACGGCTCCCGTCAGAGGACGCGCGGCTCTTTCCCCGCTGGCCGCGGCGCTCCCGCCCGAGCCGCTCCCCGCCGGCGCCCGGCTGCCCGCGGCGAGGCCCGACCCGCGACCTCCGCTGCCCCGCTCCGCCTCCCGCCCCGTCCCGCTCAGCCCCGCGGCCGCAGCTGCCCTCTCCCTGCGCCGCCGCTAAAAATACCCGCCGGGCTCCCCTGGCCGCCCGCACCCCCSTCACCCCCGCCGCCCGCTCCCCTCCCCTCCCCGCGGGGCGGGAGCCGCCCGGCCTCGCCCGCCTCACCTGCCGCCGGCCGCCAGGCAGTTGAAGAGGTACGTGATGGGGATGGCGGTGAGGGAGAGGACGAAGACGCCGGTGGCCGCCGAGGCGCTCATCCCCGCGGCGGGACGCGGCAGCCGCCCTCTGCGCCCCGAGGCGAGCGCCGCGCCTTGCCCGAGGCGCCGCCTCGCCTCAGCCCTTCACGCCCCGCGGAGGGACGCCCGCCTGCCCGCCCGCGGCCCCGCCGGCCTCTGCCCGCCGCCCGCCCCATCGCCGGCGCGCGCCCCGCGGCGGGCCGCCCACTCCCGCCCCGCGCGGGAAAGGTTAAATCCGCCTCAGAAACCGGAGCCGCCCGTCGCCCCTCCGGCGGCGCGGGGAGGGCCGCGGGGCTTCCCGCCTGCCCCGGGGCTCGCCCCGCTCCCCCTCGCCCCTGCCCGCGCCCCAGAGRCGAGGCGGCGCCGAGCGGTGGTGCCGGGGGTGGTGCCGGGGGCCAGCACGGCGGCGGCGGGGAAGGGGGCTCCGCCGGTGACGGCCAGCGGACCGCAGCGGCGAAATGCCAAGTGGCTGCTGTAACGGGCGGGGGGTCTTGATCTAAGCGTTGTGAAAGAGGCTTCGGGGGTTAATTGTCACCTAACGGCACTGCAAGAAGTGGCAGGTGGATGCAGTCGTGTGCGCGGTGTCTTTTCGGAAGCGATCGGCTTTGGTGAAAGGTGGTGGGTGGAAAAGAGGTTCCCTTGATCTGACTACGGCAGGAGTCTCTCCAAGAAACCTGTCAGAAAAATTTGTGCGTCTCTTTTTGCATCAGAATTGAGCTGGGTTAGTAAGAACAAGGACATTAGCATTTCAAAAATGTTTTAATTGTGAACTTACCTTTTCCAATTAAGTGTCAAAAAAACCCCCCAAAAATAGGCATATGTTTGAATTTATCCATCGGCGGGTTTTTTTGGCTTCAAATTTTGTTTATACATGAGTATCAACACTAGCCTGTCAGTGTGCAAACAAAGGTGGGTTGAGTCTTGTGTGCAAGGCAAACAGAAATGAAAACCACTACTCCTAGAAATTACTGAGCATTTAAATCCAGGACGTTTGCAAGACAGAACGCTCATCCTGTGTTGCTTGGGGAAAAATAACAACTGCATTTCTGGCATGCCAGGCAAGCTCTTTCTGGTAGAGATCAGGAAGTATTAACGCCGTTGTAAAATCACCCATCTGCAATAATGTGCACGACTCCAATTCCCTCGTGTTGAAACCATACAAAGGAGGACTGCTAAGGTGGCTGAGGAAACAGGGCACCTGTCCATCAGGAAGAGGCTGAAGAGCTTGGCATACGAGTGCTCTCCGTAAATACTTGAGGAGTTAACACCAGGGAGAGGAAAGAACTCATTAATTTGAAGGACGAAGCTGTGAAGAAACTTTAACTAGTTTTTGGAAACAGATTTTTAGCTATGAGCTCTAAAGCGTCTTTGAAGTCTTTTACAATAAGAGTAGTGAATTAAAAAAAAAAAAAGAGTCCAGTTTTAAGATGTTACAAGTTTAAGCAATAGACTAATTGATAGGATTGCAAGAAAGGAACTTGACACAGAATGTATCTATGTCCTATATATTATATGCAAACAAATTCTTCCATAGTTATTTCAAGTGAGAAAGATCTAGAATCTGGCCATAGGTATATGAATGGGTTAAACCACGCTCAATCAAACTATCTGGTAAAAACATGATGCAACTCCTAAAAGTAATTTAGTCCACCCAAGTGTCAAAATTGCCATTGGATGAGTCAGGGCTAAATTTACTACCTCCAAATGCCTACCTTTCAATGCACAGCCGGTTTATTTCTCAAGCTTTCGAGTGTATAGGCTGCTTATTTGTATGCAGCTGCCACCGTGCAGTCTCAAGATTTCATGTCTCAAGCTTTGCTTTTTAGTTCCTGCGTCCATAAAGTCAAATGCTATATGGGAAACTTCTTCCTTACCACTCTGCCAGCATATCCCAGCACTGATTTGCACCGGGCTTGTTTATCAAGTCCTGTTTCATCTTCTGAGTAGAAACTGTCAGGGCGCATCTTGTGGTAGGCACATAGCAACTCACTTGTATAGGGTGCATTGTTTGAGTCTATTGTGTTGAGATTTATCAACTTTTGATTAAAAAAATAATTATATTCATCTGGTAGCAGAAAAGACCTCTGAAATGGGATGCTTGAAGTGTTTGTTCAAAAGGGCATGTTTTTTCCATTCATTTCCTTACCCTGTGAAAGAAGCAGTAGCGAGCCTTCCAGCTCCATCGTTCCTTTCCATTTCTTGACAGAGGAGGCCCCAGGTCCACCCATGATAGTGTTGAACATGTGGATTCTGGTATTCCATGCTTTCCATATCAGAAATCTTCATTTCTAGTAGCTACACATCCTTCTAATTCCAACTTTCCTTCTCTGTGCCAAAATATCCTGGCACAGAAATATCCTGTATTCCAGCCTTTATAAAGAAAATAACATCCCCAGCATTCTTCTTGACTTTATTTATATAGCTGACACCAATTCTAGAGAAAAAGGGAAAACTTGCTCAGTTAGTGCAGCCCAAAACCACTGATCAACTTCCCCAACAGCAAATAGTTCAAAATTTGGCTTTAAGTCAGAGATTAAGTCAAACAGCAAACTGTCTTACTGATCAAACACCACCCTCAGTTTAAAAGCAGGACTCCTCAAAAACTAACACATGCATTTCTTGAAAGCTTTGAGTGATCTTGAGGGGGAGGAAGGGGAAAGAAGAACTTCAACTTCCACTGTATGTAACACCACCCTCTATTCACATGTACCAGAACAGCAATATAAAAATGAAGGTAGGAATAGGATGTCTTTAACAACATAATTACTAATCAAAGTGTTACATGAAAGTGGTGTTGATAAGYTGCTGTCACCAAAATAAGTGTAATCTCTCAGCTTCCTGTCACTTACTCAATTATATTCATTTCTTGATCTTGCAAAAGCATTTTTTCTTTCTTTTTTTTTKAATTTTTTAAATGGTAACATCATCATGAGGCATGTGGATTCCATCACTTGTAGAAAATCATACAATTATTTAACTATTTAGCAATATTAGATGTCAGGAAAAGATTGAAAACCACGTACATCCTACATAAACTGCAGTGAAGCTTAGGAAAGCAAAATGGAGTAATGAAAACACGAAAATTAAGACTCCTTCCCATGTAGAAATTGTCAGAGGATCATATTTATTGACAACTTGAGATTCCTGGAGTTCTGATCTTACGTTCCATCCGAAATACAGCAGCACGGTGTCAAAACCGATGATTCTTCACCACACTGTAACATTCCTGTGTCAGAAACTACATGATTTCTGTCTAAATGGTCATTTTTAAACAGGTAGCCCAACTCTCTCTCAAATCACAAGTATCAGCCTTACGCCACATAACAGATTCCTCACTGGGAATCCTGACCTCAGCAACAAATCGGTTCCGCTTGTGTGGCCCCGTGGCTGGCAATACTCAACTCACAAGCAGTGTGCTTGGGCTGATGTTTGCCAGCTTCTCGATCAGACCGTTACTGGATCAATAATCAGTATTTATAATACGGAAGATGTTTCTCTCCATTCTCTCTACTAAATGGAGGCAGATTAGTCTTGATGTCAGGACTAGGAAGGCATTTGTAAGTGAGCCAGCAAAACAATACTGTGGAGGACATAAAAATGCTTATTTATTAACGGTCATCTTCAAAGTAGGAGACTAACTGGCCATTAAGTCTTTGTGTCTGCTTTTAGTCTGGGAAACAGCTCTTATCTTTAATAACTGCCTGTTAAATCCTAACAAACTGTAGGGCTTAACATTATACTGAGAGATAGCTGATTTGATTTTAAATCAGAGAAATGGCATTAATCTATACAAATATAGGTAGGTGAACCTTAAGCAAGCACACAAAGATCAATGCAAGGATTAAGAGACACTATTTATAGCTCATGGAAGCATTGCTCATGTGTTTGCGTATGGCTCTGCCAAGCAGCAAGCTTTCATTGCATTATGATGCCAGCTACAAAATACCATCCTGGTACAAAACAACTCGTGTCATTCAATTTTTATTGAACTAAGCTGATACATTCTTGAGAGTGTACTTCCTGTGTTTGCAAGTGAGTTTTTAAGGCGAAAGAAGTCAGTAACCAATAGTCCAGATAAAGATGAATTAAAAGGTAAACTAAAAGATTAATTAAAAGCTTCACGTTGGGGACTTTTGTTAATTTGCTGAGGGAGCAGCTTAGACCACACAAAACTGCAACCCTCCAACAACTTTAAATCCAACCTATTCTATTTCTGAATTTCTTGTTAGTTGAGGGCATAAGACCTAATAAATGATGCTGTATTGTAACTCACAGGCTGCACGCTGCACCAGGGGCATTATAATGTAGTTCATCCGGTATGCACTGAGGGTCAGGAAGCCATGTGCTAATGATCTGCTGAGGATTTGGGGGGATTCTCCAGCAGCAATCACAGCATCAAAGAAGCATGCAAAGAGGAATTAGTGATTAGTGTCCATTCCACTTACAAAATTGAATATCAGTACCTCAGAAATGGAGCTGCTTTTTGTGCTACAGCCTGTCTATTCACCAATGAATAATCTTAAGAGGGAAAGAGACATGTCAGAGTAAAATTAATAGGCATTGTAGTAAAAGGGAGTATGTCAATTGTACTATTTGACTTAAACTGTAAATGGCAAGAGTGTGGCTTCTCAGCAAGAATCTTGTTAATCATGTGGAAATTGAACTGCTAGGTAAACACCCTGGTAGAAACGGAGGAAATGTGTGCTCTGTCTGGAACGCTGCTGTGCCTCAACACATTTAGCAGGGATTGAAAAGTAAATAGCTTCACAAAATAGTCACTGCTCAATCACAAGGATATGCTGGTAATAACGAATAAAAGAATTTCCCCTACTTTGCTTCTCCAGCTATGCAGTAACAGAACATTAGAGCCAGCCATGTCAGTATTTGAAATTATATGTAAAATTGGTATGTGGTGAGTAGAATCTTCTAAGGCTTAATTAATTGGTTTTGTTTTGTACTTTCAGATGAAAGATGTGAAGAATGTTGCTGTTGCCATTTGTTGTATATTTTTGAAATACATAAATGTGCAGAATGAACAATGAAAGAGCTACCTCCACAGCTGGAGTGACTAAAAATTTCCATGTGATGTTTGTATCAGTTGTACACATCTCTTAACTTAGGGTTCTGAGAATTTTCACAGAAATATTTTGATTAGCAGGAATGTTAATGGCAAAAGTGTACTGTATGCAATAATTACAATATATTAACAGAAATTAATGTAGAAATTATAAGTATTATCACTAAAAATCAGAAAAGTATAACAATATAATTGAGGGCACAAAAGACATAACAACCTTAATACTCCAGGACAACTAACCAGCACAGCTGAAAATGCACAATAAGTGCTCACATACAAGGATTACGTGTAGAAATGATAGAAATGATTAAGAATTTAAAAATTCTGAGAAAGTTGCATATTTATTATGGTCAGTTTTAGATTACAGTTTAATTTATAACAGAAAAAATATCAATTGCTCTTGTTTTGGCTTTTTTATCAACATTATATAGGCACTTTACAAGACTTAAGAAAAAAATGTAATCCCTTCCCTTCAGTGTTGCTCAGATCTAAGACTCTGAATTTGTTTTCTGTGCATACATGGATCCAGTGCTGCAAAAACCGCAAGGTTACGTTACCTGCAGACCCCACATCACAACAGTACAGGTTAATGCTAACCAGAGAGAAGAAAACAATAATAATCACCATAAAAAGCCCAAGGAGATAACATCATCATCATCATCATCATCATCATYATTATTATTATTATTATTAAGCATTGTTATTACAAATTTACACATTTGAATAACTTTAATGCTACTAGTAATTCAGTCATGGGAATAGTAATATGCATGTCTGTCATTCACAGCAATGGCATGGATCAGATGTAGGGGATTTTAAGAATCTAACTGAGCATGGAAAGGAAAAGATGTCATCAAATGGCCCCAGCCAGGAGGTTTAATCAGAAACAAATCTGTGATTTACTCTGAATTATTCTCTTCCCTCCTGAAGCAGAGAAAGGATGCTAACCACTTATGAGAACAATTGCTAATCACTGTAAAAATATGTGCCAGCTCAAAAACTCTGATCATAACAACAAACAGCTCCTTAGAACATACACAAAGCTGAGTTCATGTGGGGAAAAGAAGGAAAGGGAGGAGAATTTAAATCGTTTCAGGAACAAATGACTGAAAACAATATGCTTTGTAACTCAAACCCTTTTGATGGCTCTCACAGAACTGGCCCCGTTTCACTGGCGGGGAAGGCCAGGGCCGCTGGGCAGGCATTCCTGTGTCTCTGGGACATCCCCGGCATCACAAGTATCTCAGAAATCCCTGCAGTTTGATCAGGACATTCTCTGTTTCTTCTTCAGTATATATAAACCCACTTTGTCCTCTCTCTCCCTGCTGACAGGTAAAGGAACCTCAAAACTTGGAGAGTTCTTCCTTCATGAATTTCCAYAGCAAAAAGGCACCAGGTCAGCGTGAGCTTGCTCAGGCCATTATGTAGACCTTGAAAATGAGTTGCTCAAAAGTGTAGACACTCCCTGACCTTCTGTTTTGCTGGCTAGTGATCAGGACAACCTTCACAGCTATATAATATAATACTGTTGAACTTTTGTCTGCAGCCCTTGATTTGTAGACATTCTGTTACATGAGATCAAACAAAAAGTTCTTCTTGGGCCAATTTGCACTGCTTATGTTATATAAATATTTTTCTCTATATTAATTTCTGATATATTTCCTAGACAAAAGCTGAGCATGCTAAGAAAGCAAACAACAGGACGGCATTTTAGTGACATTCCTTTTGGGAAAAGCATTGTGTATTATTTCTGATCTGGACTGGTGAATACAATCCCATGACATCACATTTAAAAATGGCTATGATCCACCTACCGATAATGTCAAAGAAAAACTGGCTGGTTTCTTTTTAAGAAGGAAGCTGGCACRAAGATTACAAGGTGAAACAAATGTCTGAGGCTCATTGTCTACATGCAGAAAAGCCATTTCAAAAGGAAATGTTACTTAGTATTTTCTTAGCTCTCACTTCCAAAACTGTTTAAATTAGTGCATTTGGCTTTTAACTGATCAGATCTGATGGGCATCCAGGTCACATTTTTCCTTTTCTTTGTCTCCTTCCCTTTGACTCCTTTCCTGGTTTTCCTTTTTTTTTACTTTTGATTTCTTTCATATTATTTTTATTTGTTTCTTTCTCCTCATTTTCTCTCTCAGCTTTCTTTCTCAGCCCATCTCATAGTTCTTTCCCATTTTTTCTATCTTACTGTCTTCTTATGATTGCTCATCCCTGAAGCTATCTTAGATACTCTGTCTGCCCCAGCTGTCCTCCTTTTAGTTCTTTGACATACCTTTCCCTCTTTTTTCCTTAACACTCTTCCATCCTTGTTAACTTCCTCTAGTGTGTTACTGACAATATGTTCACTTTTTACAAATGTGGTTTTCTATAAGCAGAGCAGTCATGGTAACCTGTGAGTGAGCACGGAAAGGTAAAAGCAGAAAGACGGCAATGACGGAAACTGTCATGAATACCCAGGTCATCCCATGACTGAAAAAAATACCCCCAGAAAACTATTTATTTTTGTCCATGGTGCCACTGTTTCCCTCACGATTTTTTCCATCTCTGTCCCTAAGCTATCGGAGGGAATCTGGGCTTCTTCCGCTTTCCCTTCTTTGCCCACCTTGGGACATGGAAAGCGCAAAGGTGACACCTTCATTCTTCTAAGTCAGCAGTATGATCTTATTTTTAAACATAGCCTCTGTGCAAAACTACTTGCTGCTTTCAGGTTGGTATACTATGTCTTCTTGTGCCCTTCCCCACTATAGTTTACCCTGCTGAAATTGCTTCCATCTTGCTTAAGGTTCCCTAAAACTTTTTCTGCGAAACGGACCACGTTTGCTTGGTCTCAGTTTTGTCCTAATTATAAATCTAAATGCAGAGTGGTGACATATTCTATTCCTCTTTTAGCCACACGCTTCCATAAATGCTGACAAGTCAGGAGCTATGATAAATAGCTTTCAGCTCCGCTATTTAGAGTGCTGCTGTACTTACAGCAAAACTCCAGTAGGTGGCAAAATGATCCCCCTTATTTTTCAGCTGAAGGTGTCTGGTTTGACAGGACTGTGAAAACGCAAACGTACCTTCTTTCCCCTTTTTTTCCCAAAAGCCACCAAGATAGTACACTAAAAATGATCCTATTTTGCTTGTCAGAATTTGTCAAATTAATTCACCACCCCACATTCCTTGGTCCAAGGACGTTAAATTTGACGGCTACCGCTTTAGGCACAAAACCCGCACTCTCTGTTACATTCACTATTGCTAGTTTTGCTGTTTTTTCTCTTCAGAAGTTTAAAACATGAAATGTCGAGACACATTGTAAATGGACGGCTTTTGTATAAGAATTGTAAGGTGCATGTGCCCACAGTCATTGAAGTCTCAACATTATTTCAGAAATARTTAAAAAATCCTTGTTTTGCCTGTTATCGTAAGGAATCGGGTATTATAAAAATGAGTTCGCATTTCACGTGCCTAAACAGAGTAGCTGCAAGCTTTATCCATTTCCACATGTGACGATATAAATTTTGGTGCCTGTCGCAGTGCTCTGTGCTTTGCATGTCTGTTTTTTCCCTCTTCGCGGCTCTGGAAGCGCACTTCCACTGCACACGCGTGTATCAGAGGGTTTTATAAAACTAACAAGTGACACAGATCCAAAATACGCTCTAGAGGACCCGGCCGAGGCCGGCAAGGCCGCGCTCCTGCCCCCGCGGCCTCCCGCCCGCGCTCCCCCTCAGCCCTTGGGGAAGGGCAGACGGGCACCAACGGCTTCGCCCGCCGCCCGCGAGCCTGCGCGAGGCAGAGGCGCATGCGCGGCGCAGGGGCGGCGAGCGGCTGACGTCGGGGCGCGCGGCGGGGGTTCGCGTGCCGCCGGCGGACGGAGCGGCCCGGCCCGGCCCGGCCCGGCCCGGCCCCTCAGGGCGGCGATGGCGGCCGCCGGCGGCGGCTCGGGTGCGCCCGTGGAGACGTCCGCCGGCACGGCTACCGCTACCGCCGCCGCGGAGGCCGGCGCGGTGCTGCAACGGGAGCCGCTGTACAACTGGCAGGCCACTAAGGGCTCGCTGCGGGAGCGCTTCGCCTTCCTCTTCTCCAACGAGCTCCTCAGCGACGTGCACTTCGTGGTGGGCAAGGGCAGCCCCCGCGGCGGGGGCGGGGGGGCGCCCCCCGGGCCTGGCCAGCAGCGCATCCCCGCCCACCGCTTCGTCCTGGCGGCCGGCAGCGCCGTCTTCGACGCGATGTTTAACGGCGGCATGGCCACCACCTCGGCCGAGATCGAGCTGCCCGACGTGGAGCCCGCCGCCTTCCTGGCGCTCCTGAGGTCAGGCCGCGGCGGGGCGGAGGTGGGCGGCCCCGGGCACGGTGGGGGCTCCTGGGCCGGGGGCACCGCGCAGCGGGGCGGGTCTCTCYTCCCGCCGGCGTCGCCCGCCCGCCGGGCCGGGGGGCCCCGCTGGTGTGATTTCCTCGCTTCGCGCCCCTCCTGGCTCCTGTCCCCAAAGGGCCCAGCCGCTCCCCACGCCGTCTGCGTGTCCGTGGGGGGAGATGCAGAGAAAACGCGCAACCACCTTCTGGGCTGGCACGCAAGGTCAAACCGCCCCACGAACACATTTTGGTTCCTTCTTGCGCTTTCCCCCGCATCCTTTGCCCAAGAGAAGTGCCCTGATTTTAGGGCAGCTGATTGTCCATTCAGAAAAGTACTTTGATAGTGGTGGGCGTCTGGTTTGGCTTTCTGATTCCTTTTTTTTTTTTTTTTTTTTTTTTTAAGTAGGATGGTGGGAAGTAGTGGTTCCTCTGAATGTTGCAGCTATCCATCCACCTTCTAATAATGGCTAAGAAGGGACAGAGCCTGTTGTACCAAGCTTTTCGTTTCATTTGAAACTTACTTTGAAGTTTTACTCATCTTACTGTTCACTTTTCTTTTTCAGCAGTGGTAATAAATTGTTGTATCTTTTTACCAGAGTAATACCCATTGTAATCACACTTATTTCAGATACTTTTAGGTGGAGAGTGAACATGCAGCAGAACACAGTAACTAACTGATTTTTACACACAAACCACCCAAGTGATACCATGAGTGCAGTGATGGCAAAAAGTATGTGCAATGGGTTAGTGATTTCTAATTTGGGCAGAACAGGATCTGCTACTTCTCGTGCTCACAAAACTGATGAGTTTATCTACCATTTCTTTTTACTCAGTGTAGTGGTAAATAAAATTTATGGTGTTCATAGAAACAATTACTGATAGTTTCTTTGTGCATCAGGCTGTGGTGTGGTAATATGACTAAACTGCTTAACCTTAAGGTTTTTCTTAAAGAAACTCCTCTGCTAGGCAAAACCTCTATGAAATATATGAAACAATTCTGTAATGAACATTTGGGAAGCAAGTGATATTATTGCCTGGAAATAAATATGTAATGTCTCGAAGCTTTCTGTAATGAGAAAAGCTCCAAAGTCTTAGCAACGTTCTCTTTGTTTTGAGGCCTAGCAGATAAGAACAGTGAGAAGTCGTCATCTAGTCCTTTTAGTAATCACGGACAGAGGAGTTACAGTAACTGATTTGGAAAAAAAAAAAAAGAAACAAAAACAAACCACCATGCAGCAGCGATGTCCCTCTATTGCCGTTAGCAAATGAATTGTATTTATTTTGTGGATTCTTAGCAAAGGAGGAGTAGCAAGGTGAAGAGTTTGTGTAGCAGAGTGGGAGATAATGGGAAGTGTCTTTCAAGAAAAATTATTTGAAATGTTAAAAGTGAATGTGCACRTATATGTGTTTGTATATATGTGGAAAAAACTGGACAGTGAAAGGTGGATATAATGAGAGAAGCTTGTCTGGATAAAAATATAAACACGGAAACAGGAGAGTTCTAAGTAAAGATAAGAAGGATGGTATTTGAAAACTGTAGAAGTGAATGAAGAGATGTTGTTAGAAGCAAACAAAAGCCATCTTGTGTTGGTAGAGCTGCTAGTACGTAATGGCCAGGGAGCTTACATAAGTAAACTGATTATACTTGTATCTTGTCTAAATGTCACCAGACTGATGAACTGTTGAAACATCTCAGGTTTGATGTCTTCTTTAGTATGAGATACATGGCAGCTTTTTAGGATGTTCTTCCATATTATATTTATATGTTTTGAGCTTATATTGGAATAAATATAAATTGCAACACCTTGTTAAAAACATACCTAAGGAGAACTTCTTTAATACTTCTTTAATACTGGACTTCTTCCATGCTCGTATATACTGTTTTTAAAGTATACCAACTATAAGACAACCTGGGTTTTTTCCTRGTGTTGGCAGAAGAGGCAAGAATTATACCTTGCACTGTTGGCCTTTTCTATCTATCATTAGTAAATCGGTCAGATAATGATGRTCCTTTTATAGGACCTTTCTTTAATCTTTGCAAAGACCAATTTGAGGCGTATCGGCTAGAAATTAACTTGGGATCTTTGAATACACATAGCAAATGAACATCAAGGTAAAGGAAATGTTTAAGTGATGCAAAAGCTTTTAGGGATAACTTGCTAATTATTTAATGTTCCACAGCTAGTTTCCATTTTATTTACTCATGTGGTTAGTTAGGTCGTATCTGTAGTTGATGTGTTTCATAAAGATCTAYTGACAAATGCTACTTGTAAATTAAAGTCAAAGGAAAAAAAAAWTTTAATGAAAATTTTTCTGATTCTCTTAAAGAATTCATTCCATCTGTATCTGTCCAGTGAGACCAAGTGTCATTTCTCTGTCCTGTGGTGTAAACTTATATCAATGTTAGTGTTTTGTCACAAAATAGATGGTAGTTCAATAATTATGTTTATGGGGAAGAAAAAAGTAGTTAGAAATTRACAGTCACCAAGTTAATGTGACCTCTGTTTTTTGATTTTTCTTTTGGATATATTCGTACACAATTTAAAATCAGCTACAGTTGCTACCTTTTTCTGACAGGGGCCTCTAAAATAATAAATTTGCAGAGTTAAAGTATTTWAAAATAATGAATTGAAACGTTAATTGATAGTACCACTGTAATTCCAGTAATATGTTTTAGGGTTTTGTTTTTCCCCTAGAGAAAGTTGGGTAGTCCTCCTTGTCTGTGGGCTAAAATCTTAACTATAAAGATAGGAAAACAGGAGCCTTTTAAAATTGGCTGGGGAAGGGGAAAGAACTTTCTTAGAAAACAATTGGCCGAGCTCAAAGGCTTAGAAATGACTGTGGTGTGTGTTTTGGCTTATTGTCCAGTACTCCTCTTGCCTGAAGAGTTTTCAAACATGAGCCAGAGGAGTTTTTTTAAAGCAGCTGACTACTTCAGTAGTTTGACAGAAAAATCCTTAAGAGCTGAAATAGTATCAAAGTCATAAAGTTTGAATCTGCTTCCCAATTAAACAGCTTTTTTTTAATGTTTATGTACAAATTGAATAGCAGTGATCAAGAAAATTAAAGTTGTCTCAGTAGGATTCTGCTTTAGGGTTTCATTTTGTTGKTTTTAATAAGATTTTTTAAATTTCATTCACATTTTACAGTAATTTAACTTGTCCTTTGATCATAGTATAAAGGAAAGTGACAACATGAAACAAATTTAGCAGTTCATCTTCCAAATGTCTTTGCAGAGGACTTTGGCAAGCAGTAAATAGAGGGGTAATCACGACTAACTGGAAGAAGATTCCTGTATGCTTTTATAATGGTGAAAATATTTCAGCTGTTGGGAAGATGCTAAGACTAGGGGAGAAAGAAGTGCTAACCTGAGAGTAAAGAAAAGTGGCATAAAATGTATGAGAGGCTTATGTAAAGTGAATGATCGAGCAGTCACTTGGAAAAATTGTTTGTTCTAGTCACTAAAAGTGTTCTTCCATTATGCACATACACACCCCCCCCCCATATGGATGACAATAAAATCAGTCAATATCTAAAAGAGCAGGTTATTTCTGTAAATCTCTTGAAGGGGAGGAGAGGAGGGAGGAAGGTAAGGGGGAAGGGTAAGTGATCTTGAGCCCCTGAGTTAAGTGGAGGAGGAACAGTGGTATAAACATAAAGGTGTGCTAGTTCAGGCATGCCACAAATGGAAGAGTTAACACAGAGACAGAGCTCTTGGCACATGAGCAGAGGGATTTTTAGAGAGAAGACACACCTAGAGTTCTTCTTTTATGAGTAGATGAATGCATCATGATCACCCATCGGTATGCTTAAGAGAGGTGGAATTATGTAACATCCTAGAACAAAGTGCTTCATTACCATTTTTCATAGTTTTTACAGCTACCTTTTAACTTTGTAAATTCACACATTTTAGTATTKGCAAAAGACTACTGTTTGGTGTTGAAAATCCCAGAAAAGTGTTGGCATTGTCAAAAACTTGAAATATTATACACAAAAAACTGCCAATGTGACTTTCTTCATGTATTTGGACACTTCTTGTCATGAGTTTTCCCAGTTTCAAAGTATGTAACTATGTCGCATGTTCTGGGACTATGCGTTGTTATGCTCTGTGGTGATTGATGTGTAGAAACAGATAATGAGGTCAACAGGGTGAGCTTGAGATGCTGTGCAAATTTTWGTTGTCAGAACTTTAATCACTTAAGTCCGTTAGTTTGTCATTGACACACTCGCAGTTGAGTGTCTCTTAATGTATATCCAGCCATACGGCAGAGGAGGGATTGGAGCACAGAGCCTCAAGTGTGTCCTTGAAGGGATGAAAAAGCATCCTGTAGCTCATAGATCTCACGTGARTGAAAAACCTGCCTGTATATGCACTGCTATCACATTTGAATTTCTGTCATTGTAATTGGTTTCTGATCATATGAGGAAAAAGCCTGCAAAATTCCTGGGGAAGCAAGGGTCAGAAAAGTGCGATTTGGAACTGCACCCTGATTCTTAAGAAGGTGTAGTAGAAAGTGAACCACAAGTGAGATAAGCTCCTCTGGTGGGTCAGTTCAATGRTTCAGGTTGGACACATTTAAAAAATAAAATGAAAATAATGTTCCAAAACCAACTTGGTGAAAATATTTTTTATTTTAGGATTAGGTAAAATTTATAATGTAGCTTGCATGGTAATGCTGCTTTTTTTACAGCCTGTTAATGTTCAACTCTTACGTGATTTGAACTCAAGCTCCTATAAAGTCATATAAGGAAGGTTAGGGCATTTTGAAACAGATTTTTTTCAATCTAAAACCAAAATCTAAACGCACTATTCTAGTTCTTTAATGAACTGCTTGTCAATTTGGTATACAAAACTGTACCTATGAGATATTAATTTCTTAAAAGTAAATTTGTCAGTGATTGTGACTGGCAAGTCAGCCCACCATTTTCATCAACAGATAATAGTTTATAGCTTYCATAAATCAGTTCTAAATGAACTGTATGAAACTTTTACTAACAAAAATGTTAGCATTTAATTAAACTTATTCTTTCTGAAAGCTGTTTGATGTAAATCCAGTTTGAAGAATTAATCTAGAGCGTCATTCACATTTCCTAACTGATATGAAAGCTGGCCATTTGAATGGATTGGAGTATTGTAATGGTGAATATGTAGCTGTTGGTAAGTGGCAGTAAATTTAATGTTGAAGGCGWTATTTAGTTGTGTGTTAGCAATTACTGAGAATTAGAGTTTCCTTGGAATATAAGAAATATAAACAGTGAAGAACTTTAGTTGAAACTTTAATTCTAGGTTTCTGTTACTTAGATTTCCCCATGTTGCAAACAAGTTTGAGTCCATTACTTCCACAGGTTTCTTCTGTTAAATACAAACTAGTTATTGTTACGTTAAGAACCCTTCTAAACATGCCTTCTGTCTCTACTTGTTGCTTGCCATTCATTTCCAGGAGGTTCTGAACAAAAAATATTAAGAAATATAAAGGAAAGGCTTGGTCTTCATTCCTGCATTTGCCAATGTGCCCCGGTTTATTATGTTTAATCACCTGYGTGGGGGGGCAGAAGTGAGAGGGTTATTTGTGTACCACAAATTTATTTTTGTAAATCACAGGCTATTCTTGATTATCATCTGAAAAACTGATGAAATATTGCTAAGATTATTTTCAATGTTACCTGCAAGAAAAGGTATTTTTAAAAAGTCATCTTTTCCATACAGAACCTTAAAATAAATCCTATCTTGTCTGGTCTTGAATAACAGCTGCTCAGGAAACAGCTTTTTTTCCTGATTTTGGTGGAGACTTCTATCTTTTGGTTCACGGCTTATGCTAAAATTTCAACGAATCATCTAGCCTCAAACAGTGGAGACAAGCCAGAGTGTTTTGCTATGGCAGGAATAGAAGACTCAAGGTCATCTGCTAGAATATTACTCCCTTTCCTCTCCTCTGGGCGCTACAGAGTGGTAACTTTGACATAAGATGTTATCACAGTGTAAGTCCTTGACACTATTCTCCTCAGAGCAGGGAAGCTAGTGTGAACTGTCAGTAAATGAAGTTCAGTAATATGGCCATAGAGGGTTATGTATTGATATTTAGAAATACAGCTCTTAGTGAATCAAAAGAGCATGCATGCGTATGTTAAGTAATTCTGCAGCTCAGCTGTTGTTTACAGTGTGGTAGCTATGTATAACTGGTACAGCCAGATCAGTCTTAGGGAGTAATACATATTTAAAACAAATGTATGCCATTAGGTTAACGTAATTCTTTCTTCAATTCTKTAACTAGCTTATTAATTTATAAAAATGCTACATGGTCAACTGTTGCATGTTCACAGTGCAAATCTTTGACCTGTTTTCTAAATGCAAAGAGACTGTTATGTTGTGCTTGACTGCCCCCCTCAAGATATTTTTTTATGATCTGTATTTGTGTATTGATTTCTAGGTTTCTTTATTCAGATGAAGTTCAAATTGGTCCAGAAACAGTCATGACTACTTTATACACTGCTAAAAAGTATGCAGTCCCAGCCCTGGAAGCACATTGTGTGGATTTTCTAACGAAGCACCTCCGAGCAGATAATGCCTTTATGCTCCTTACTCAAGTAGGTAAATTTAAGCTTAGTTTTGATTTACTAGGAAAATCAGTATTTGGAGGAAAATGACTAAATACTACTTCACAGTGGGTTTGCTATCACATAATCTAATTTATGTATTAAAATGTCTTGTTGCTCTGTTAGTATTTTTACAGACTCAGCTTCTTATTAATGTGGAGGAAAGGCTTTTTTTTTTTTTTTTCTTCTTTCTTTTTCCTTTTTTGGTCCCTTTTTAATATGCAATGGACTGGGACATTTCAAATGGAGCCAGTTTACTCTGCAGTGTGTGTCTGCATGAATCTCTTATTTGTTTTTTGTTAAGACTGTGCTTCAGTTCACTATAGTGGATTTGATGTGTACTTTTTTTTTAGCTATATTGCCAAAACTACAAACATAAGCACAAAGGAAAATTTGCATGTAGTAAATTTTCAAAGGAGTACATAATTAAGAGGAATTCAAGTGCTCTTTAAGGTATAAACACAAAGAGTACTTAGACAAATCAACATATTTTAATTTAGATCTATACTAGAGTAAAAATASTTGCTTTTTAAGATTAGTGGTTTGTCATCTTTATGCTTAAGATGTATTTCTTTACTTCTTTAGGCTCGTTTGTTTGATGAACCTCAGCTTGCTAGTCTTTGTCTTGACACAATAGACAAAAGTACTATGGATGCAATAAGTGCAGAAGGCTTTACTGATATTGATATAGGTAAGTTACTTTGTGTGTCCTAAGCATTAAACTTCTGAAGGGAATTGTAGGGCGCGAGAAGGTTTTGTTACGGTAACCCAGGATAGTTYGCCTCCCCCATCCGAGTATGTGGAGTCCCAAGTACATCTTACCTCCTTGTCATGGTAACCTGGGGTAGCTCGCTTCCCCCCACATCCACCCACCTTTGCACGGGCGCCAGCGCAGCGGCCAGCTGCAAATCTCAGAATTCGGACAACAGCACCTGCACGACGTCAGCGAGTTTGYTAATGAGCGAAACAGGACATTGCATGTGTTTGGTATGTTAATCAGCACAAATTTTATTACCCACCCCTGCATTGCTTTCCTTTGAGCTTCACTCCTGAGCAGGGTTCCACTGCGTTGGGTTGTCATYTGATTAGTGTCGGTGTCCCAGGGCTCCCAGCATGGTAACACTATGCTTTCATTAAAGCCAAAGTTTTCGCTTGCTGAGTATTGTGCCTTGTCTCTGAGGGATCCACACCTGCTTTTCGCGCCTAACAGGAATCATACTGTTTTGTTGCCACATGGTACTTCTCTATTCAGAGTTGCACAGATCAGGTACAATTTATGAAATCTGTTTAAAAATATGTMGATACATCTAAACCGCTGGTTTCTATGTTTCATCTTTTATGAAAAGCTAGCAGTTGTATATTTGGTTAGTTAATTTCATTGTTACTATATGTGTCTAAGATTTTACTCCAATTCAGCTAGACTGTGTGAAAAACTCAGACTGAAGGAAATTACTCCATGTGCTTAAAGAAATTCTGAAGTCATTGTTAACTCGTGTTCACTGGGATTTGTACCCAGACTGTGTTTATCTCTGCTCTTGATAAGTCTCAATCTGTTTTAACTTTCCAATATGATATTTTTTATGACCCACAGACATGCCTTGCTTAAATTCAGGGCATATAAAAATTCCCAAAGAAGTCAGAAGATTCAGAATATGCAAACACATTTTTTTCAGGCTTGTGTTCTGKGATGAACTGAGAATTTTTGCATACCTGTTATTCATAAAATGCCAGAACGAGTAAGAAATACAAGAAAACTTGCTTTTGTAAAACACGTGAGGGTACGCTTGCCTCCTGTRTTACACCTTTAAGCTTTGTGAGCGGCAAATACATCAATGTTTAAGATCACTTTGATGTATCTTTAAACTGGTTTTGTGTGCACCACTGCTGCTTGTGTCTATAGTTGATCCAGAATGGCAGGTGGCTACTCAGATGAGAGTATGACAATGTCATCATGAATAACTTGTTTTTTTAGTACTGTGCATACACTGCTTGGTCACTTCCAGTTTTGATCTTGCCTTAGCCATGGAAATTCCTTAGGATATTGGTTGTCACTACATAGATTATATATAGTCACACTCTTCGGAATCAAGAAGAAAGTTCATATGCTGTCTTCATAGCAGGAAAATGATTTTTTAGTTTGGAGTCTATACACCATTGGGTGATTTCTTTATACATAAGATAAGTTGTCTTATCTTTGGTGTCTTATTATGAATGTTCTTAGTGTTTACTTGCTTAAAATTTTAAGCTTACTTAATGTGTAGCACTGTTACTGGTTTGGATGAAAACTGTTAACTTTTTTTCTTTAGACACATTATGTGCAGTTCTAGAAAGAGATACTCTTAGTATTCGAGAAAGTAGACTCTTTGGAGCYGTTGTTCGCTGGGCAGAAGCAGAATGTCAAAGACAACAACTGCCTGTGACATTTGGAAACAAACAAAAAGTCCTTGGAAGGGCTCTTTCCTTAATCCGTTTTCCATTAATGACTATTGAAGAGTTTGCAGCAGGTGAGTTTTGGGGTTCTTTGTCTTACTGTTAGACCATATTTCTGCACTGTTCACCTGTGAGTGTTTAGATGCCGAACAGTCTATTCTGTTATTAATATCATACTAATAAAAGTTGTGATGCACAAATGAAAGCAAAACATTCTGCGAAATACACTCTGACTGTTGGAAAATATTGTCATCTTCAGTTTGCGAATGTGTGGTTTAAATACAGCAGTTGGAGTAATTCTTTCTATCATCTTAAAAGTTGTTTCTTTTCACAGGCCCTGCTCAGTCTGGAATCTTGTCAGATCGGGAAGTAGTAAATCTCTTTCTGCATTTTACTGTCAATCCTAAACCTAAAGTAGATTATATTGACCGACCAAGATGTTGCCTTAGGGGAAAAGAATGCAGCATTAACAGGTTCCAGCAAGTGGAG
The DNA here is from genome assembly GCA_030449065.1 of Oceanodroma leucorhoa. Classification (NCBI taxonomy): domain Eukaryota; kingdom Metazoa; phylum Chordata; class Aves; order Procellariiformes; genus Oceanodroma; species Oceanodroma leucorhoa. The sequence goes on from JASVER010000034.1 coordinate 4,604,006, forward strand.
AGTCGCTGGGGCTACAGTGGAACAAGTGATCGGATTAGGTATGGCTTTTGAAACTATTTGGAGGAGAGACAGAGAAGTGTGGGAAGAACGGGAACATATTACTCAACTTTGACTTTTTGGCATAAGATACAGTAACAAACATGCTGGTTCTGTTTGGGCACATTTGATCTTTTCCTTTTTTTAAAATAACAGGCTGTTGYGCAATATGAAATATAAAGTAGCAAAGAACAAAGTTTAGGAGGACTGGCTGCATTTTAGAGTGATTGGTTGTTAGCTGCATATTCCTTTTTAAAATACCAAGTCGATCTGTTTTTATTTTGGAGATGGTAAAAAGAATCTGGTTATTTATTGTTCAGCAATACTGAATATCTTGTGGCATTAGCAAAGCTTTAATTTATAAAACTGGTACCTTACAAAGCATTTTTTTTACTATGAAATCTAAATAGAATGTTATTGAAAAAAATATTCATGTAATGTCATTTTCAGTTTACTTCCCCACTCTTCAGTGTGAGTCTCTTTCCTACTTGACTGGGAATAAGGTAACACACCCATCACAGTTGTTTAAATTCCTTTCTTGGCTTGTGTCTTACTAGGTTCACAGTTAATAGAAGAATTTCCATAGTGGGRTTTGGATTGTATGGATCTATTCATGGACCCACAGACTATCAAGTTAATATACAGGTACAGTATATTCTGTTTAAATAGGCTTATGCAGAAACTATATTTGTAGTACTTGCAAAAGGTTTGRTGTGTATTTGAATTGAGTAGGAGCAATCTGACAGACCAGGAATCTAACCTGTGTTTTGTCCCCAGCAGTGGTCATAAGCGCATGACGAGGGAAAAGTAAGAGCAATATGAAACTCTTCTCCCTTTCTGCTGTATTCTCCTTTCCTTCAATCATTTTCCGTATAGGCGTTTCCWGAGACCAATTTGGTTTCTCTATTTAGTAGCTCCCGGTGAATCTTTCTTCAGGATACTTGTCCGGTCTAAACTTGAATTCCTGTAAGCTTTCTGCGGAGGAATTTCATAGCTTTGTAATCTGTTCAGTTGTGCACAAAGTCTGTCCTTTATTAAAGTTTCTAGTAATTCAGGAAAGAGATCTTGGATTTGTCATAAACAGCTCTCTGAAATCAGTGGCACAACATGTAGTGACTGCTAAAAAAGCCCACTGTGTYATCAGGAAGATACTGAAAACAAGATAAAAGGTGACATTGTGTTGCTGTATGAAAGCCAGGTATGCCCACATCTTGAGTATTGTGTTCCCAGTCTCACACAGTAGAATTAGAAGGTAGAGAAAAGGGTGATTAAAATGATTAAGGGGATAGAGCTGCTGCTTTATGAAGGGAGATCAAAAAGGCTAGGACTCTTCCGTTTGTAGGGGAGAAGGCTATGGGGAGGTGTGAGCAATGCTTCTAAAATCATGAGGACAATGGATAAGGTAAATGCAGAACTGTTTGTTATTCACCAAACGCCAGAATATTAGAACTTGGAGACTCTTCCTGATACTAGCAGAAGATCAAAACAGATGAGAGTATTTTTCAGTGCAGGAGGATACTAAACATACTGCCACAAGAAGCAGATGCCGTGTTTTGAATTTGGTGGTATTTAACATTATCATTCATCAATAGCAGATCCATTAGAAGATCCCAGAAAGAACAGAAGGGGGATGTGCACTGTAGAACCGTTGTGGATGCTGGGGGAACAGACAGCGGAGCCCAGACTTGTGTGCTAACCCTCAGCAACATCTTCTCTTGCCACTGTCCGAGCATATTGGACCATTTGTCTGACCCGATTGGGTATTTACTACATTCTTGGCTCRCCTGGTACACGTATTGGGGCTTAAGGGCTTGTCCTTGCCCAGAGCTTTTTGGAAAGATTGACATGTTATTTGCTACTGATTCAGTCTTAGGGAGAAGGTTGTATGTTGCTGTTACCATAACTTCTTCTGTAAAGTAACTTAGATTTTAGGTTTACTGAAAGTATTGTCCCAGCWTGGCAATCTCCCTGGTTTATTCTGCTGGTAAATGACTGACTTGTATTGCTGTTCTCCAGGCTSCTATGTGAAGACCTTATTCTGCTGCTACTCGTTTTATATCTTCACACTGTTTAGCTCACCAGAGAGTCTATAGGGCTTTTTGCTRCTGCTGTGTTTAAAGAATGATTTAACATTGGCTTTGATGCTTTCAGTTAGCTGTTCTAAACCTTCTTTTGGCCTGCTTAATTGTATTTTTTACATTTTAATCTGTCAGTTTGAACCTTTCTATTTTAATCTGGATACAATTTCATATTTCTATAGGATGCCCTTTTTTGTTTGTTTATTTCCAGTGATAGCCTTTTGCTGATCAACCATGCCAACTTTTTCTCCCTTTTCTCAAGCCTTTCCAAATAGGTAATACATACCGATACTGTACTTGGGCATGTGATGTTCTTCAGTAGTCTGCATGTTTCTTATAACRATTTGATTTTCTTAATTGCTCCTTTTAGCTTCCTCATTTTTTCTCTTTTTGAAGTTTAGCATAGCTGTGGTGGATTTGCTTTTGCTGTTCATGTGGGAGCATTGACTCTAAGTATATTATTATGGACACTGTTACATAGTGTTTCCATTATGAAATTTTGAATCTGATCCTGCTCATCACTCAGTACCAAATCAAGGGTTGTGTTTCTTCCTACCGAGCAATTGGTTAGCAAGCTAATGAAATGGTCGGTGATAGCATCTAAAAATGTCACCCCTGCTTCGTGTCCTCATATGACACTTGCCTGGTCTGAGTGGGTAAGTGAAGACACCACTAAAATTGTATTTCCTGCTCTTGTAGCCTGTTTGATCTCTCTTAGCATGTTGTAGTCGGGATTGTCTTCTAGTAATATTGATCCAGCACTATATTTTTTTCCTTTTTAAGTATGGAAATTCAGTCCATTTGAATTCTATTTCTTACTGAGATTAGTTTTGATTTGATTCTAAGCTTTCTTACAAGGTATTAGCATTCTGTGACTGGCACAGTTTTGCTCTGTGCTGTGTATTTTGTAACGTGGTACTATCGTACCACATCGATTTATTAGGTATGTGGGAAAATTTGTGAAAGAAAGAATCTGTGACTTCATTTAGGGACAGAAATTCCATTGGTYCCTATCTTATTTTGTAGACTTCCAGCATGTGCTGGAACTGCTGTTTTGGTTCATTTCTGGGCATCCTATTTAAATGACAGTTTATTTGTCTTCTGTCTCCTATTTGATGATTACTATTCTCTGACCATCCTGTACTTAAGGATAGGAATTTTGTGTCTGTTTCTTAAGAAAAAAAATGTTGTGTCTTTCCTCTTATGATGTTCCAAAGAGAATGTATCTGGAATGAGGTTTTGAAGGAATTTGTTGGCTTTTCCACATTCCTCAGTTTAAAAGCTCACTTGCAAATTCCTCGGTTTGAAGTGCCATCAGTTTGGTTTTCTCAAACTATACATTTATGTAAATTAGTAGACTGGATCTTTAGAACAAAAGAGTTRGTGCTGAGGACCTAGTAGCTATACTATATATATTTGGGGATTTTTACTTTGCATTAACTCGTTTGATCCTCTCACCTAAATTCCTGTTAGCAGACGAGAGCATTTGGTGTGCTCCCTCAGCATGCTTGCTGGATTTATTTCATCTGAAAAGAATTTAGTTCTTGCAAGGCAAACCAAAGCATATTAAGTGGGAATTATCAAGAGATCAACTTGAAAAACATGCTCCTGATCCAAACTGAAAGGCTAACGTACCTTTATGGTTCAGATGAAGGCCATCCATCATATACACGTTCTCTTTATTCTGGAAGTATCCCCAATTCCTGATGAATCTGAAACTTTCTTGTCACAATCTTTTCAGACAGGTATTTAAGTCCTGTGTCTCTACCTTTCTTCTTGGACCTGCATCAGTACTAGCAGAGCTTCGGAGAGTTAAACATTTAATACTTGYCTTAAAATAGTGATGATGTATATTGCAAATACATCTTTTATGTGAAAGGGRCTTAGGACTTCAGCATTATAATTGTTAATATTTCTGTTGATGGTGGCTGGGAAAAAATTGGAGCACATTTTGCCTAGAATAGGGCTTCATCTCATTTATGCAATCTTAAAAATTCTATGGCAATTTAATAATAAAATATTAAAATTGATAGGATTCTTGTTAGTGCAGTAATCATGAGAGATGTTTGTGTTACTCTAAAGCTCTGATACCCAACTTCTGCAAGAGGTGTTCAGCAGCATGGATCAGGATTACTATCCAAAATGAGAAGTGAGGTATCTGCTATTATTACATCTTAGCTAATGATTCCTATTCGCCACTAAAATTGAAGGCAAAAGAAATAATACGTAGTCTGAGTGTAATTTTTATACTGAATCTAGAATAGAAGTAAATTGTATAAAACATAGCAGTGCGAGTTCCTGTTTTCTTTTAAGAACGTATCATTGACTGCTTACATTATCTGTAAAAACTTGTTTTCTAAATTAGCCACAGCCAGCGAATGTGCTTCCCTCATGTGGGCTGTGTAGGTGTACGAAGATCAGCAATTCTAAGTACAGGGTTATATGTAGTATATGAAGGTCAGAAGCTGGAAGTCTGAGAGCTGTTCTTCATCTCCCAAGCAAAAACTATAACCTTCTTGGAGCACCGTTGAATCTAGCCCACAGATTGGACAGCCTGTGTAAAACTCGCAAGCCATCCTTCGGCACACTGCTGGGTCAACCCTAATGGTATCAGGAAATTACACCTGTTTTCCCGTTCTGAGATTGCACTATTGCAATTAAACTGGGTGGAGTAGGCAAGTCTTTGCTTGTAATCTTCTAATACGTGTACAATAAGAATCTTTCTCAAGCTTGTAAACCTAAAAATACTATTTTCCTGTTTTTGTACAGATAATTGATTATGAGAAGAATCAAACGCTAGGACAAAACGATACTGGATTTAGTTGTGATGGGACAGCCAGTACATTCAGAGTTATGTTCAAAGAACCTATAGAGATTTTGCCAACGGTTTGCTACACAGCTTGTGCAACGTTGAAAGTAAGAATGCCTAACAGTACAGAAGAAAATGTTATTTTGATGCAAGAGTTGTTCTTTTATCTGTCTTCTGATGGGAAAGTGTCTTCTAGATCTTGAATTTATTTTAAGTCTAGTGATAAAGAAGGCCGTAGTTGAACTCCACAGTAACTTTGTAAGACTGCTACCTCTTCTGTGCCACAGCACAGAATTCATAACTGGATCCTTTGTGCCTTCCCACTTTCTGGCTCAATGTAAGACTTAGAATGAGTCCTAATGGAAGTCACTGGTACTGTGTGGGCAAAAGCACTATCTAGAATATTTAGTCTGGCAGCTCTCTATCAAAATTTTAGTTTGATTTCTTTTATCAAGGATATTCTAACCACTAGCTAGAGTCAAGAAAACAAAGTTTTCTTTTTACACTTTTTATATATGAATGCTGAAATATAGGAAAGAATGATTTGTTCTAGGAAAGTCTCCCCTTAATGTTATAGACAAATTTATTTATTCAATATTTTCTCAAAAATCTTTTAATAGTCTTTTAAATATAATTCCCTATACAGAAATCAAAGTTGAGTGGGTTGGAAAAAAAYGTTGCACACTAAAAGAAGCTGAGGCAGGGAACTAAGTGGGAATATAGACAGCCTGTATGACAAGGAGAAATACTAGAAAATATTTATTCATTACTAGTTTGATAAAATCAAGTGGTTTAGGTCTGCTGTCAGAGAAACTTTTTTTTATTATTTAGACATAGAGCACTTGCTTTTGTTTCTGTGATTTTTGTATATAACTTACATGGTATGGGTACAGAAATTTTATACTATTAAAATAACCTAAGTCAGTTGTGTTTGAACCTCAACATTTTATGGGTGTTGCTGCCCACTTCCATTCAGTTGCTGATCTCTTCTGATGTTTTTCAGGGTCCTGATTCCCACTATGGAACAAAAGGTTTGAAGAAAGTGATCCACGAATCTCCTACTGCTAGCAAAACATGCTTTGTCTTTTATAGTTCACCAGGTAACAACAATGGTACATCAATAGAAGATGGACAGATACCAGAAATAATATTTTATACATAATTTCACGTGATCATCTTGAATGTTTCAGCCTATCAGCGGACTTCAGCTCACTATTGGCGGCAGTTAAAAAATTCCATGAAATTACATGAATGTGTGAATCAAAACTAACTTGTTTGAGAGGTACCAGAAAAGCTATTTTCTCTGCATCGTTACTGGCAGAATATAATYTAGCTTTTCCTTTTAACAAAATGTCAAGTGGAATAAGTAGTCTGTATATTGAAAAGATTGTTTTAAATAGTATCTTGTGATTAATTGCTTTGTCTTTTCACCCCTTCATTTCTTGTGTAGTAAAATTCATTTTCTGAACTGGAAAATCCTTGGTCATTATGAACAACTTGTGTATGTTTTCCCCAACCTGTCCTAAAAAGACAGGAAAGCTGCTGCTGTAGTCCCAGCTTACACTTCTTTCCAAAATGACCTTAGAATGACCCTATGGACATGAATTACTACTCTATTTTTTTGAAGTACATCAGCAAAGCTGGATTGATATTGCTGTCATCTTGACTTTTTGGATGAGCTGCGGAGAATTAATGGACTTAGCACTGCAGGCAGCATCTGCAGCTGCACTGAAGAAATACTAAGTCAAATTCAGCAATAAACRGATCTTTCCAGAATCTCTCTTAATTCAGAAGGGCTGTTTTGGAACATAGAGCTGGTTATGGAAATAGCCACTGTATATACATATGTGCCTATATGAAAATGTATAATGTGAAAATGAGAATACAAGGCTTGTAATGGTGTTATTTTATCATTGGATATTCTAATACTAAAAAAATAGTATGAACTAAGGATTGTTTGCGTGCAACTAGTTTTACAGATTGCATACAATAATTTGATGCAATTGATGTATGTATGTAGTATTCAGTATCTTACAATATGTACTGTCTAGTAGTAGAACGGCTTCATGCACAAAATCCTGTACCCTCCCCCAAACTATACTAAAGTAATAATTTGAGAACACAGGAGAAAAAAAAAAACCACACTCCTCTCTTCTCTTCCCTAATTTCTCTTTAAATGCCCGCTACAGGTCTTAGGTCTCCGAACTCGATCTTTAAAACGAGCCGTGTATTTCCAACCACCGGCTCTGCACAGGTTTTGATCAGCGCTCTCCTCCCCCCCGGAGCGGGCGCTTCTCATTCAGTCGAGACACGGGGAGCGTTGCCCTAAGGCGGCTGGATGCGTCTGTGCCAGCGAGCGCCGGCAGCGGTCCCGCCGGGGCGGGCCGGGAGGAGCCGGCGGGGGCAGGCGCAGCCCCGGCCGCGGGGTGCTTCGGGGTGCCGGTGCCGCGG
>JASVER010000034.1:4611480-4657540 GCA_030449065.1 Oceanodroma leucorhoa
GCAATCGCGGGCGGCTGCGGCGCAGCGCGCAGGCGCGGCCGGGGGCGGAGCCTGGCGCCTCGGGGCGGGGCTGGCTGGTGTTGCCGGATGGGCCGCACCGCGCTATGCTGGCCCTCGCCGGCTTCCGTCGGCTGCTGGCGGCGCCGGTGCGGAGCGGCGGCGGGACCATGCCCCGAAAGGTGTGGGCGGGGAGGCCGCGGGGGGCGGGCAGGGGGCGCCCGCGGTGACCGCGCCTGTTCCTCTGTTTCAGGGAAGAGGAGCTGGGAAGGGGCCCGCGGAACCGGGCGCCGCCGCGGGACCGGTGGTGGCGGCGGGCGACGGCTGCGTGAGGGTGGCGGTTCGCGCCAAGCCCGGCTCCCGCTGCAGCGCCGTCACAGGTGGGGCCGCCGGCGCGGCGGGTGTGCCTTCCCTTCCCCCCTCCCTCCCTCCCCCCCTCCTTTCCCTGCCTTCCCGCGCCTGGGGCGCGGTGCTGCCGGCCGGGAGGGGGGTCTGGGGGGAGTTCGCCMGCCGCTGTGCCGGGCTGGGGGCGCCGGGCGGGAGGAGGCGGCGCGGCGTTCGGCAGGGGCAGCCCCCGCCGCCGGGCGGCTCGGGGCGCTCGGTGGCAGCGGGGTTTAGGACGCTCCGGTCGCTTCTCCCGCAGAGCGGCGCGGGCGGCCCTTCCCGCTGCGGGAGTAGCCCTCGGTCGCGGGGAAGGGAGCGGTGAAGCTGTTTTTTCTAACGTCTTTCTAACGCGTTCTACAGCTTATCTCTATCCCCTGAGCTGGAAAAAAAAAATCATAAGAAAACTGAAGAAAGTAGTAATTTCACACTTTTCTTAAAAGCCAGGAGTAGCTCTTTCCCGATCCCCCGTAGGTAACGCTAGGTGGTGCAGCGAGCACGATGTAAATCCTTCTGAACGAATGTTTTTGAAAGGAGTAACAGCAAACGCACTTGATCAGCACTGCAGTGTGACATGTGGCATTTTGTGCGTGCTACTGGTATCCYAAGAGGTTGTGCGGGTTTATTAGAACTATAAAAGTTTGATCTAATAAAATGTGTTCTCCCTCTACAAATCTGGACTTGCTTGTGTACAAATTAGAACTGCTTTTTATACAGATATGTGTATGAGACTGACATGGTGGACTGTAGTAGAGTATCCAGGCTCAATTGGGAACACAAGGAAATAGCATAGCTCTCTGAGTAGACTTATTTATCATGCTTTTTTTTGTGGGGTAACCTGATTTGTGTTATGCTACGTGATGCCAAGCTGGACTACACCTGCRGCAGAATCGGCAACATAGAGGAGGCTTAGAACAGTGCCCCGGTTGTGTGAAAACTGGTAATTCATGGCTGCACTCTGATACAGGTCTGAAGGTTTCACTGTTCTTTGTATCAGAAGATTATCTTTCTTTGTACTGGCTAACAGTTTTAACTTAAGGAAATTTGCAAAGTGTAAAAATGTCAGTACCTGCTAATCTGTAAGTATTTGGTTTTAAATTAAAATGCTTTTGAAAGCATAAAAATTCATTTTTAATAACTAGATATTTTGAATATTTTGAGCGTAAAATCCTTAAAATATTTGTTATAGATGTGACAGCTGAGGCAGTAGGTGTAGCTATTGCTGCACCTCCATCAGAAGGGGAGGCAAATGCAGAGCTGTGTCGCTACCTCTCTAAGGTGCTAGAAGTGAAGAAGAGTGAAGTTATTTTAGAAAAGGTACTTCCCTTTTTTTTTTTTTTCCTTTCAGTCTTGCCCTACTGCAATTTAAATTCAAGATTTTTGAAACTTACTCATTGGATACAGGGAGCTCCAAGTTCAGTCCAAAAGACACTTTAAAGGTGTTTGAGTTAATGGAATGATTCATTGAGAACAAACCTAGTGTAGGAAGAACCACAGCTGAAAGGAGGCTGTAGAGAGGCGGGGGTTGGTCTCTTCTCCCGAGTAACAAGCAATAGGACGAGAGGAAATGGCCTCAAGTTGCACCAGGGGAGGTTTAGATTGGATGTTAGGAGAAATTTCTTCACCGAAAGGGTAGTCAGGCATTGGAACAGGCTGCCCAGGGAAGTGGTGGAGTCACCATCCCTGGAGGCGTTCAAAAAAYGTGTGGATGTGGCGCTTCAGGACATGGTTTAGTGGGCATGGGTACTGGGTTGATGGTTGGACTCGATGATCTTAAAGGTCTTTTCCAACCTTAATGATTCTATGATTCCATGATTCTATTCTATGATCTTGAGATCTTTAATCAGAATAGGTCTCATCATGATATATTTTCCAAATCTGTGGTTCACGTTTTCTGTGTTCTTCAAAGATTCTCTTCTTTTCATGTCAAATGTAGTTCACAAAATTTGTGCTTTGCAGAGAATGTGCATGTTATTAATAACCTTTCATTCATTTTTKGAAGTAACTTTGTGTTTGAAAATTTTCTGTCAATTAACTGTCACACATAAGCAAAGCATATATAAGCACTTGCATTATAGCTGGACCTTAAGGGTTTCTTTGTATTAGAATTTACATGTCTTGACTTTGGCGAGTGGAAACTCTTTGTTTTATTCATTGCACTGAATAAATAATTTGTTTTATTAATTCATTGTATTTAAAGTCAGTCTTTCTGGCCATGTTCACTTATAGCTTAACATAAGAACACAATGAAAAATTGTGCTTTTTATTTTTGTCTGTTGGTTTAATGTAGTAGTTGTAGAAGTCAGTTAAAAGGATAGTGATAAATGGCAATGTGATCCATGAATTGAACACTGTGTTGCCGAAAGGTAGAGATGTGAAGATTTGAGTCTTGTTTTTCCTGAATCATGGGCAAACTGTTTAATTTGTTTATCAACATTTTACAGATAACACTGTTTTCCTGCCTTGAAGGGATGTTCAAGTTTAACTRGATTATTCTCATAAGTCCTAAGCAGAGTTGAACATAAGAGGGGCCAGTGTTGTCTGACCTCCTTGACTCAGTTGTTCTGACCTACAGTGTCCAAATAATTACATGCTAGTGTTTGTTTTTCACAAGCCACTGTTTGTTCTCAGTGAAGCATTGTGGTAAAGTCTGTATTTTACCTGTGGCTTAGGTTTTTCCATCCTGAGCTGCTAGGTGTAAACAGCAAGTGATTTTTGGTACTGATTGCTCTCTTATGTGCTACGTGCTTTATGRTAAGTGCTTAACGTTAACAAAACCAATCCAGATCGGGAAATTGGTGGGAAATGATCCAGTATAAAAACTATAATTACCAGATYTCTATGCAAGGGCCTTGATTTTCATCATCAGCTGGCTAGACTGCTTCAAAAATCTATTTTTAATTTTAAGTTTCATGCTATGTTTCTGTATAGTAGAGTTAAGGACTTTTTCCTCCTTCAGGATGTCCCTTGTGGGCTTTTCAAACTTTTTGCCAGGCTGCAGATTAACAAGCAATTTGTTTCTTATGGTTTACTGAATACTAGCAAAGTTGTGTCTTCAGGGAATATGAAATGAGATTGCAGGTTTGCCAGTTCCTGTGTAAAATAGCCTTTTTTCAGTAATACAAAAACAGGTCAATAATATTTCAAATAAATGCTGTATGAATCTGAATTAATGTCTTATAGGTTATATACAATGTGATTTCATTTAGTTGATATTATCAACCTGAGAACTCAGCTTAAGAGTAACTAATACTCTGTGGGAGACAACTCTGAAGAAAGATCTGAAAGTACACTGTTATCAAATATACGTAATATACCCACTTTTTTAAAAAGCAAATTAGTTGGATTCTTGCTTCTAGATGATACAAGTGAATTATGGAAATTTATCACTCCTTGCTTTTCGTTCTAGCCTATTAAAAAAGCATCAATTCAGGGCATGCTCTGGGAGCTGTATCCAATTTTAAAAGGAGAGTAGATAATACATTGTTTTCCACCTTTCAAATAACTAGAAGGGACGTTGATGAACTATCTCTTACTGCTGTTAATTCTGCATACCCACACTTTAAGAATTATTTTTAAAGTATGTGATACGTTGGCATTACAGTGAGCTTTTTTGGAATGTGTATTTGATGGATTCTCTGAAAGACTTTTTTTTTTTTTTTTTTCTGTGTCTAAACCAGGGTGGTAAATCACGTGAAAAAGTGGTGAAGATTTTGGTATCAATGACACCAGATGAGATTTTAGAAAAACTGAAAAAAGAAGCTTCCAGTTGACCTAAAACAAAAGTGGGAAATGGAACAATGCATCTTGGTAAATGGACTGATATTCTTTCTTCTGTAAATCTAGTCCTGTCGAGAGTGTGGGTAATGACTAGGGAAACATACTTCTTCTCCCTCTCCCCACCTTGTTAATATAGCTGCTGTATAGTTGAAGTTTTTGTGTAGGTTTGGTTAGAAAAACTTGTCTTTACTGAGGTTCTGTATCTGCTTCTGTCACTGCAGACCTTTTTCCCCTCAGAAACAGAGTTTCCTGTTGGTAAGATTTGTCCTCTTTCCTGGTCCCTAAACAAATGGTTTAGAAAACTTGTTTCTTAGTGAAACAAACTTTGGTTAACAAAATGAAAGGCTTGGAGTGACAGGCTTCAATGTGAAAAGTGGTACAAAAGGATGAGTCTGTCCGGATGGTAAAGTGCCTAGAAGAATGTTCTCTTCAATATCTAGCGGCAGGTACTGGGTGCAGTTTTGCACTATGTGCACATATGTACATCTAAAATAAACATATTTGAAGCAAATATACTGTTGTTGATCACAGGGGCAAGCTAAAAGCAGAATCACCTGAACAACTGAAASAAAACCAGAAGTTTGCAGTATGAAAAACTGACCCAGAACCTAGTAATTGCATACACGGTGTCACTTTGTAATAGTCTGTAATTAGTTTCCTGAAAAGTGGAGATACAATCATGTATCTTTGCCAAATGTGCGTCAAGTGTAATGACTGTTTTTAATAAAAGGGGCAGAAAGTATTATCAAACTTTGTTTTGTGTTTATATTTTTAATTAAAAAAAAATTGTTTCCTAGAAGTCACTTAGTAGAATGTTATTTTTAAACAGGGCTTTTTTGCAATTTTTTCTTGGTTTAAAAATGAGTAGTATTCCAACCCATAGAGAACTGAGCAGAGTCATTAGTAGAACAGAACAAGAAGCCTAAAACAAAATGGGCAACTATACTCCAGTCTCGGGGCTAATGAGAAGAAGGCTTAACTTCTCTCTTTATCATGCTTCAGAGGTCAGAGTAAGATTTAACTAGTATTTCCCAAAAATGTATGTGATATCACGCATGTGTCTGGTAGGAGTTTGCTTTTTCATCCACATCACTGCTGATTTCTGAAATTGTCCTATCTTTACTATGGTGGTCATGTTTAAAAATATATGTATATAAATGTAAAGTAAAAAAGAACAAGTGTTCCRAAGGTTTGATTAAGGTTTGTCATACCTTCTCCTGGAAAACAATGTGATGAATGCAAAAGTTAGAGCTAAATTTCTTTACCAGCTTCATGGAGTGCAGATTTCATAGCTCATAATTTAGTTTTTCATGGACAAAAATATTTTGCTTTAGGAAATTCTTTCTGCTTCCTGTTATCCTAAATATTGCAACAATTGTTTTTTAGAGTTAGAGAACTGGTGCTTGTCAAGATGGCAGCTCCTTCAAGGTGACTCATTKTCACAGATGTTATGAAAAATGTTACTTTCTTGTTTGGACAGTGTTTGGAGAACTAAGTATAAATTGTGAATGCTGTTTGCTTAATGGTTTGTATCTGGGCTCCTTACTTTCTCAGGCTTTTGGTCAGCCATACATTGCCTCAGTTGCCTTTCCTTACTTATCCTTTTCAGTCTGTACAGRCTGCTTTTGTTTTACTGTTCAGTCAGTTTTGGTTCACGGTTCCTTGCTGTTTCATCTGTTCTTGCCCAGCAGAGGGGTACCATGTCCTGCAGAAAAAGTAAGGCAAAGCAAGCCARAACTAAGTGTTCATGGATTTGGTTTTTCTTATTTCCTAAACTACTACTTACTGTGAGTAGAAAACAGCAGTCCAAAGACTGAAGAATTCTGCATTTATAAGTATATTTTGAGTTGTATGCTGCAACAGCCATTACAAAGATTTCTTTGGAAGCTAATACCATTACATTATATGTTACATTATATGTATTACATCCTATATTGAAATAATGTGTTACCCTTTCCCATGACTTCAGACCCAGACTGAGGGAGGAGGTGGGTAGGCAGGTACAGTCTCTGAAGTACATTGGTCTTCGATGATGATTATCCACAACAATAGCAAATTTAATCTTTCACTTCCCTTTCCGTCTTGTCAGCATGTTCTGCCTAGTCTTTGCTAGCTTCTGCTTCAGAGGTTTCACCTTTCCTAAACACCTTTARCTGGCATTTTGCATCTTTTCCTCCTAATCAGTGAAAGTAACTTGAAGACAAATAGGGTGCCTTCAGTGTATTATGCTGTCATTTTTACGTAATGTGAGCCAGGCATATTGTCATATTCAGCACTCAGAAGACAAGTACTGTTCAGCTAGGAAGTTTATTAGTCCTTGGGAAAACCACCACTGTGCCCTCCTCCCTACTGCATTTCTGTTTCCTATTGCATTTACAAGTGTGTGGGAGGGGGAAGCCATTTATATAATACTGATTTTGTGCTTGGGCAAGGCAAGTACTTTTTCTTTCGTCTGGATTGTAATATGGTGTTTAAGACTCACTTTAATCTGCCCAGTTCAGTCATCATACAGTACTTTTTCAAAACTTGTTGCAGTTGGCTGGTTTTTAGCATTGCTTCTTAGGAAGCAGAAATACTATTGGTGGCATGTATTGAAGCCCTAGCTTCTGTTGCTCAAGGCATTACTTARTTGAGGCCTCAGTGATGGTGTAAAAAAGCCATGGCAGATGGAAGCCACAGTACCAATCAAAGCAGAGGGGTGGAAATTCAGTTCTGCTGGTAGTAATGCCCTGTCTCACTTAAGACTGAAACAGTGGACTAGCTAGCAGTGTGGAAAATAAAGCCTTTATGTGCTGGGAATAGAGAATTTATTAAATATGAGTAACCAAAATTATTTTAGAAGGGTAGTATAAATAACACTGAGGTGTTGCCATATCTAATAGCCTCTTATGTCAATGTTTTTCATGTAGTCTTCCAATTATATYCATAATGTCTTGGTTGTGGATACGTGTATCCTGGTGAAATGCCTGGGAGACAGGAATTGCCAGTCCATTGTATATCAAAAGTGAAGTACAGAAAAGTTAAGCAGCTTGCATGACCGAACAAGTTGATGCCAAAACTGTGATTTAGGCCTAGCTCTTTCAAATCTTGTATTGAAATCCGAACTTGTCAGCTATCTCTTCATAAACACAGTGAAATATCTTTCATTCTATTAAGAAAATTGTAGTAGCAAATATCCCTAACTCTTCAGCAGAGTATGTTTTTAATAGAACAGAGCTTTGTGGTATTGTAGGAGGCTTCTTCCAAGAATTTCAAAACACTTTTCACATCCCCCGTCTCAAAATAAAACTTAACTCTTTACTCCTAGACCAATTTAAAAACACTGTGGTGCCAGTTGCTACTCTCCTTTTAGTTGGTCCCTGCTTTATCCATGTGCGTTAAGCTACATGATTACTCAACTACTTGAAATCCTACTATTAACACAATCACTGTCCTCTTTTCCTAATGCGTTGTCTGACCAATTTCAGTAAAATCTGTCTAATGGTGATTTAATATCTTACTGCTTACAGACCTGGGCAGTCAGTGCATTTTTTTTTATAATCAAGTTATTTAAACATTAGCAAAGTAGAAGTTATCTGAATAAATTCTAYGCCAAGCAGTCTTATGGCATAGAACATTCTTGGTCTTTCATCCACTCAGTTACATTTATTTTCTAAAATCCAACTCTGAAAGTAGGTATATGGTTTCATTGCAGTACTCTAATATGCTAATTAAGGATATTTAATTACACCCTCTGAAACTGGCCTCTTTGCTCTTTTACTTTCAATCCACTCCATTTATTATCTGCAGCGCATTCCTATCTCTCCTTTTAGTCCCAAGTGTTTCTAAATCCCCATTTCTTCAGGTATCATCAGTCTAAATAATCCTGTATAATTGACAACTTTGTCAATAACTGGCAGTGGCAATTTACCAGAAAGCACAGTTTAATATCTTCCTTCTTTCAGCCTCCAGGAAGATAGATACACCTGATCTTTCTGCTCATTACTTGACGTGTCTCACTCTGTTTCCCCTCTCATACTGTTTATTTGCATATGTAAAACTTGAACCAGATGAGTCTGTTTTTAAAATTTTTTTATTTCAACCTACTATATTCCTCTCTTAAYGTTTTTAGTCTTTATCTCAGGAGGATGATTCATTGCCATATTAGCTATTATAAAAATGTGYTCCCCTGCCTCCTTCTGGGAATACAATGCTTTACCCACATGTAAAGCGTATCTTGGTGGTTATTGTCTAGGAAGGCTGCTGCACTTGGGGTGTTAATGTAACCAAAGCAGTCAAAAAGCTGCCGAAGAAATGAAATAATCGAAGAGGAAGCAGTTAACGACCTGCTATGCCASCTGSACACTCACAAGTCTATGGGGCTGGGTGGGATCCACCCAAGAGTACTGAGGGAGCTGGCGGAGGAGCTTGCCAAGCCACTCTCCATCATTTATCACCGGTCCTGGTTAACGGGGGARGTCCCGGACGACTGGAGGCTTGCCAATGTGATGCCCATCTACAAGAAGGGTCAGAAGGAGGATCCAGGGAACTACAGGCTTGTCAGCCTGACCTCGGTGCCGGGGAAGATCATGGAGCGGTTCATCTTGAGGGCGCTCACAAGACAGGTGCAGGACAACCGGGGGATCAGGCCCAGCCAGCATGGGTTCATGAAGGGCAGGTCCTGTGACCARCCTGATCTCCTTCTACGATGGGGTGACCTGCCTAGTGGATGAGGGGAAGGCTGTGGATGTGTCTACCTGGACTTTACTAAAGCTTTTGACACTGTCTCCCACAGTATTCTCCTAGAGAAGCTGGTGGCTCACGGCTTGGACRGGTGTACTCTTCGCTGGGTAAAAAACTGGCTGGACAGCCGAGCCCAGAGAGTTGCAGTGAATGGAGTTAAATCCAGTCAGCGGCCGGTCATGAGCGGTGTTCCCCAGGGCTCAGTTTTGGGGCCAGTGTTAATATCTTTATCAATGATCTGGACGAGGGGATCAAGTGCACGCTTAGTAAGTTTAGGGATGACACCAAGTTGGGCGGGAGTGTTGAYCTGCCTGAGGGTAGGAAGGCTCTGCAGAGGGATCTGGACAGGCTGGATCGATGGGCCGAGGCCAATTGTATGAGGTTCAACAAGACCAAGTGTCAGGTCCTGCACTTGGGTCACAACAACCCCAGGCAAYGCTACAGGCTTGGGGAAGAGYGGCTGGRAAGCTGCCCGGCGGAAAAGGACCTGGAGGTGTTGGTTGACAGCCGGCTGAACATGAGCCGGCAGTGTGCCCGGGTGGCCAAGAAGGCCAACGGCATCCTGGCCTGTGTCAGGAATAATGTGGCCAGCAGGAGTAGGGAGGTGATCGTGCCCCTGTACTTGGCACTGGTGAGGCCGCACCTCGAATCCTGTGTTCAGTTTTGGGCCCCTCACTCCAAGAAGGACATTGAGGTGCTGGAGCGTGTCCAGAGAAGGGCGACGAGGCTGGTGAAGGGTCTGGAGCACAGGTCGTATGAGGAGCAGCTGAGGGAGCTGGGGTTGTTTAGCCTGGAGGAGGCTGAGGGGAGACCTTATCGCTCTCTACAACTACCTGAAAGGAGGCTGTAGAGAGGCGGGTGYTGGTCTCTTCTCCCAAGTAACAAGCGATAGGACGAGAGGAAATGGCCTCGAGTTGCACCAGGGGAGGTTTAGATTGGATATTAGGAAAAATTTCTTCACCAAAAGGGTTGTCAAGCATTGGAACAGGCTGCCCAGGGAAGTGGTGGAGTCACCATCCCTGGAGGCGTTCAAAAAACATGTAGAGGTGGCACTTGGGGACATGGTTTAGTGGGCATGGTGGTGTTGGGTTGATGGTTGACTGATGATCTTAGAGGTCTTTTCCAACCTTAATGATTCTATGAAATACTTGCCTGAACGGAGAGTCTGATACTTCTCTAAGGTACCGGGAATTCATTTCTTCCTGCTCCTTTATATATTAGCTTTTCAAGTAATTGTTAGCCATGAAGAATTTTGCTTTCATCTATAAATACTGCATTTATTTGGTTTTGCATTGTTTCAAGAGCTGGAGAAGTTAGTGATGAAGTAGTCTACCGTAACATCTTACTACAGCTCGAGGCTTAGTTTTTGGAATGTTGTTTAAATAACATTTTGAGTTTCCAAGTCTGAAGTAAGGCAGGTGGAAAGGGAAATACATTGAGTATCAATATAGCAGTTGGTCACTATAGAAACATGCTGTAAAGAGAACAGTTAACCGTGGACTAAAGGAGAAAAGAATGTTGGAATGAAMAACAGAGGGTCAAAGCCTCGTTTTGTGCTGCTCAGATAAAGCAGTTTTTGCCTTAAGAAAATAACTGGGGTTACAAAGTGTAATTCTGRGATGATTGTCATTAAGTTGTCTTTTTTCTATTGCCTAATATGTGTGCAGTGCACATGGAAAGGGTTGCAGCATGTTGTTCCTTTGGCCAGCTTTCATTGCTCTAGTGTTTTGCAAACCAGGATGCATTAAGGCATTTTTATAAAAAAATTTCAAAGCTCTGAATACATGTTAGGACATACTTGGTGCCCATCTGTCTGAAAGGGGTGTTAGCAAGACGAATTTTATAAAACAAGCTATTTCTATGGAACCTTTTTTTAACAGTGCTACTTTCGATAGCTTGCCTTAAAATCTAGTTTTCTGCTGTTTTTCTGATGTTCAGAAGGTCTGCGAGGTCAAATTTGATAGCGATATCACCACACATGCTCAGCTCAAGCAGCCACTTTCCTGACATCTCTGGGCCTTGGGTCCATATGGCCTCTTGCTGCCTCTCATGTTCGGTTTTGCTGCTGTTGTTTCAGGTAAGTGCCCTCCAGCAGGACCAGGCTTTCTGGGGTTGTTTCTGCTCTTTGTTTGTCATATCAGCRTTGTGGCTGAGGCTCAGCTCCTTAGATGCTATTGCATTTCTTTTTCTGGTTTTTGGGCTCAACAGCTCTTTGAGATGCATTTGTTGTGGAAAGGTGGAAAGAAAAAACCTTCTGATGGAGTCTTTGCAATCCAAGGGCAAACCTGTCCCTTCCAGTGAGGCCCTGTAGCTGCTCTGTGTAGCCTCCTGGCATTTGCCCTTTAATAAAATGTCTCCTTTTGTCTTCAGTAAATCTGACAGCAATCAGCTAGCATGTATGTGAGGTCATGTTCCTGCTATGAGGAAAGATTGCTATTTGCTACTAGGATGCACTTCTGAACAGACAATTTTCTTCAGTTTCTTAGCTGCCTTTTTACAATGGAAGTGCAATCTGTTACTAATAATCCTGATAGGTTAATGTTTTTTGCGGGGATTTTTTCTTTCTGTTTGAAAAACCTGATTAAGCTCATCACTGGCTGAATATAAATGCTAATACATGGAGAGGACCAGCCAGGCAAATTGCACTTGGCTAATTTTACTTAATGAGAATGTCTGATTCTGCTCAGTCACTTCCTTGCTGAGTTCAGGCTCAGCTACTAAAGTGGACCCAGGAGCTTTTTGTTAAATATTTTTAAAAGATGATCAGCTTATAATGATGTCTCAAACTGTATGAATTCTGTTTGCTGTGACTGCTGTCACATATCAGCTAGAATAAATTTTCTTCTTTATTTAATACAGTGCCAGGCAATATTTCTGGCAAAAGGTAAATGTGAAATTAGAGCATCTGAAAACRCTAATTTGACAATAGCTGTCATTAAATTGTGGATGTGTGGCAAGGCCAGTCTTTCAGTAGCCAGATGCCTGTGTGTGTAAAAGTAGMGAAGGTGTAAGATCTAATTAAACACAACTTTCAGTAGTCTGAAAAGTATATAAATCCTAAATCTGCAAAAATAAGTAAAGTGAGCCTGTCAGTGGAGGTGTTGGTATACATGTGTTATGCACTTAAAGACAGACAAAAAGAACATGTAATACCAGAGCTTGCCATAAGCCTTTCTGCCAGCTTTATGGGGTTGCCCTTGCAAGTCTGAATTTGAAAGTATTTTTTTTCTCTGATTTTGCTGTAAGATAGACCTCCACAAGAAACAGAAAATTTTCTGCAGTGCTGTTCACGTCACAAGGCTGTGAAGAAAAGTTCCACTGAAGCGTGTTTTATGGAAAATGGTGTTTAACAACCTTTTCTGTAGAAAACCTTTGGTTTTTCAGCTGCATATGATTCCTGCTCACTTCAGTGAACATACTTGGTYTTTTTACCTGGGGAAGAATTTAGTGAAGTGCTCCAAGTTTTACACACCTGGGCTTATAAACTTAAAYACGCAATTTCTGTTAGTTCATTTTCAGATCTTAGCTATTTCCAGGCTGGGTTTTAGGCTTTGTCCTGCGGTTATCCAGTGAGAGGTATGTTGATTAGATTCGCTGAAGAAACAGAACTTGTTTGATTCCTTGGGTTTGCATACTAGGTGAACTTCTCCAATCCAAAAATAAAGAAAATAAAATGTGGTGGGGAGAGGGGGAAAAAATGGGATCATTTACTTTAATCAAAGGTCATTTATTGGGCTAGCAGCAATTTTGCTTGGCTTGTTGGAAGTGTTTGCTGCATGTCCTTCTAAGGTCTGCTGGGGAGGAACATGCACAGAATAGAGGGTGTGATAGACTCTAGATATTTTATAGCACCYGCTCTGCTGTTTAGCACTCAACTCRGAATGGGGAAAAAACCTGTCATGTTTTCAAAGACTGTAAATCTAATAATTTGCAATATAACTTTCACAGTTATTTTTTTATYTGCAATCTATGAGTCTAGGTGGGAAAAGGATATTACCTATGGCCCTCTTAGTGTGAATCCTGAGCCTTTAAATGCCAATCTGAAAATTTTCAGGAAGGGAAGATTCATCTTCGGAAATGATAGATTCATGTAAGGGCTGTTGATATGTAATACAGAAAGAGCATCTACTGATGCTGTTTAGAGGTGTGTGGTTAAAATACGAATTCAGATGGAATAGTTGGTGAGCTGCTCATAACTAGTTCATCTATTCTGCCTTCCCATCTCATTTAAGTAAATTGATTCTACAAAGGCAGCTACAGCTTGCCAGTATTTTTTCATTTTGGTGACTGAACTATTATCCTTCACAGCAAGTCAGGACTAACACTTTGTAATTGCTGTGAGAGGCTGGCACATCCCCTTGGCACCAGGCTCGGCCAACTGCAGCTCCCAGGGTCTTGTCTTACCGGCAGAGCTTCGCCCAAGGTGGTGTGAGGTCCCCGCGGGTTGCCGTTGTGCCGCGTTGGCAGCCCTGGCAGCCCAGCCTCCGGCCCTTGGCAGCGCGAGGAGCTGCTGCCAGAAGTGCTCATTCGGGCTGGTGGGTACGGTGAGAGTTTGCTCGGCAGGGGAAGGTAACTGTGGACGGTGTTAAAAATTGTTTCAAAATATGAGACTCCTCTATTTCTGTGTCAGAAAAGAAAGCGTTAAGAGTCTAATTAGGAGAGAAATTTGAACTTGGGGAAATTTGTACCAATCATTGCCACCTTTCATCTCTGAATTTTAGACTTCGCCCCTCTGCTGTATTAATTTCCACTGTTGAGAAAGTACAAATACCAAAAGGGGATGACATTTCAAGGTTTAAGTGAAATCACTTGAGGATGGTAAAATCAGGTCTTCTGATTAACTGACTCATTCAGAAGTGTGGTATGTGAGAGGGTAAATCAAACACCTGTTTTCTTTTGCTTTACTGTCTGCGAACAGCACTGAGCAGAAGAGACACCCGTCTTTGTTTCTTCCAAAATGATGTGTTTTCTCCGCAAAGGAGCCTTTGGTCTACTGCTACATGCCTGTTTTAGAGGATAAATACAGCCCACAGTTTTAGACGATAAATAAATCTGTGACTTCTTAGTTGCAACAAAAAAGTGTGACTGGAGGCAGGTTTGGCAGCAGAGCATAAGCTATCAAGACTGTTGTGAACGTTGGATTTTAGAGAAGAACTTGTCCTAAACAATAAGGTTTGAGCCAATTCTAGAGGCTAGGACTGCTGATTGTCTTTCTGTTCAGTTTCATGAAGGACAGAATCTTTTCCAAAGAAGAATGTCAGATTTCTAAAGTAYGAAATTAAGAGCATATAAACTAGGTATAGCAACCTTGGTGTTTTGTCCCTTTTCCCCAGTCTTTTCTGTTTGTAATAACCCACAAATTGTCATTCTAGATTAGATGCAGGTTCTTGGAGATGCACACTCCTCTGTTCCTTTGATAAARCTCAAAGTCTCTTGTTGCCACTTTAATACAAATAATAATAAGAGCATAATCAAGGTTGTGTTTGTTTTGTGGTTATTCTGAACGCTAGAGACTTACAGTAATTATAGTACCATTAAATAGTAATGGAAAAAGATTTAAAAGTAGATCATGAGACTCCTGGAAGGAGATGAAAATCTTGCTCAGTTTTCTTCACTACTCCAGGCGTTGCATTCCTCTCTTTTATGGAGCAACCTAAAATGATTTCCAAAATGCTGGGGCATAGATCAACCCCTCTGTGCTAGGGGCCAAGAATGCCATAAAAAGACAGGTTTATGTGGGAGGAACTAAACAGGAATGAATKCAGTTTCAAAAATTAGTTTTCTGTAGTTTTGGAAGTGCATTGTGTCTGACTGCATTTAGTAGTCAGTGATACTGCATTTAGTGCCTGGAGACAGGAATATACTGYGAAGAAAGCAGTTCTTCCATGTACCTCAGTATACCTCTCACCATGGGATCTGCTTGCTTTATAAATCTATGCAGCCAGTGTTACGACTCTATTTCAAATTTTTTGGAGTGTGCTGATGTGAAAACGTTATATGCTACGGCTGTGTGACCCAGCCCTTTGTTTCATGAAACAATACTCAGTCCCAACATCATGTTTTGTATAAGCCAGTGTAAGGTGGTATTTGTCTCCCATCTTCTTTCATAATGTGTTCACAGTGTGAAGCTCCTGTTATGTGCTTGAAACTTTGTGTAAATACAAGCGATAAGAACACTACCCATCTAGAAGCCAGGTAATAAAATTGGTTGTGTTAAGACTTCAGGTGGGAGGGTCCCACGGGGCCAGAGGTGTCTCTGCAGGTTCTGTACTTTGCACATGAGATAGACCAGCTCCGAGGAGTCTTCCAGCAGCTGCAAGCTGCCTTGCTCTTTCCTTGGGATGGGTTTGTTTTAGGGAAAAAAGGGAAAAAAGATTTCTTTTGGGTAGTTTAGTCTGTCTACTTTGTCTTGTGTGAGCCACAAGGTCTACACTGAGCCCTGATTATAGTGTCTCTGTGCCTGTTGCAGTGTTTACAGTGTTCATTTGTGAGGGAGAGATGATGTACGTGACTTTGGTTAATGATCCTTTAACACACAGGGCTTCCAGTGCAAATTGSAATAGAGCATCCAAAGATAAGGACAGGCTATGCATGATAAATACCTCTCTACTGCACGGTTAGAGTAGGCTCATAACAAATGTGAAAAATGCAATTTCATTTTCCTTCAGCTTTTCAATTTCCTGCTAATACCTTTCACAGAGGAAAAAATGTTTCTTGTCAAAATCATTATCATTTAAAGCCATACAAATTTGAAAGCTCTTAGAAGGTTACAAAGGTGAATTAAAGTACCCATTTTAATTGTTGCTTAAGCATACTATGTTTGATTTTGGTTTATTCCTTTACTTCCTCTTGTGTATAGTGAAGTTTCCTGACAAAGGGCCAATGAAGAGGATTTATAAACTGATTTTAGTATAATCACATTCTGGCCTGTATCAGTATTCAGGATGTATTGCTTATCTTAACCTGAAGTGATGTGTTAATTTGACCTGGAAACGGCATAAGATGCGGACACAAAGTAAACAATTTTTTGAATTGAAATCGTAACTACAGATCAGTGCTTCTGCTATAGTGTTTTGCTAGTTAAAATAGAAGGCCTTGCTGTTACTGCATGGGAATCTGCAGTTTATCATCTGGGGGCAGATCATCAGCCCCGTTAGCACATTGTGCGCTCTCTGGTTTTGCCTGCAGGCCGGCAATGTCACAGGGACAAGCAGGGCATCGTCAGCCTCGGAAACAGCGCAGACCCAGCATGGCACTTCCCCACCCCAGTTGCGATGCAGATGTTACATGCACAAGATCCTTCATGCGTTATAACATTTGTTTAGGTTCTCAGCATGCTGCAGTGGACTGACTGCTCCTGTATATTTATATCTGTTATGCTCACAGAAAAGAATGTGGTTTATTTAGCAGCTTAATCCATAGGAATTCAAGTAAATTCTACTCTTTGGACCCTTTGCTTGTTTTCAGGTCGGTAATGTTCTCCACCCTGTCTGTAATAACCCAGACAAATCCTAGTGAGTTGACAATGACTTTCTATTACCTACAGTCATTTTCTTTTGTTAAATAACCTCCTCTCAGCTGTTGAAACTGAGGAACTCTTGTGTAGTTAACTATGAGATTTCCATATTAAACTCTACTTGTCTCTCTTGCAGGCAATAGTAGGGGAGCTTGGTAGAGATTTTGGTAGGTGCTTAGCGCTGTGAGGATCCTGGACTCTGCTGAACTCAGCTGGGATCTCTGAATAGGCTGCTTTTATCCCAAGTGTCATGGACAAAAATACTGTAAGGTCACTACCACATGCTATTCCACAATGAAGCTGTCCCAAAGTAACAAATCCATAGCTGGTGATAAACAGTGTAGAGGAGGAAGAGGTCCCATACTTAAGCCATTGTTAAGAAAGAAGGAATTGGCAATGAGCTCCAGGAGGTTCAGAGAGCACCTTCTAGAAGGAAGTATGGAAAATCTGTCCAGTCTAATTTCAGCTGAATTGAGGGACAAAAAACCCCAAACCCAACTACAACTGTTCTGTGTATGGAGGGATGGGATGATGGTATGGTGGCACCACAACAGATAGAGTGAAAGAGGCTGGTGATGGACAGAGAGTAAAGATTTTTCCATTTAGAGACTATTTTAAAGCCCTTCTCTGATTTTGCCAGATGAAACCAAGATGCAGATATTTGATATTGTCTTAGCT
Organism: Oceanodroma leucorhoa; assembly: GCA_030449065.1. Taxonomy (NCBI): domain Eukaryota; kingdom Metazoa; phylum Chordata; class Aves; order Procellariiformes; genus Oceanodroma; species Oceanodroma leucorhoa. The sequence goes on from JASVER010000034.1 coordinate 4,628,555, forward strand.
CAGGGTTGAAGTTTTGGTCATCTTGATGTTCACTTTGGGAGGCATGAATAACCAAAAATGAGCTGACATTCACTTGTTAAGATTTCCTTTCTTATTTTGTGTTACAATTCCTAGTGTTTTCTAGCAATCCTTAAAGTTTCTATACTAATAGCAGAAAACGTGAAGAGCCTGAGAAGCTTTTCTGAGCCATGTCTTGGGTGGCATGGTTACAGACAGGTTTCTGCCTTTTAAAACATAGTATAGGAGGTGTGATCTAAAGAGACAGAAATTAACAGTTAAAAGTCATTCATCAGCCGATGTCCTGTAGCACTGCTGTGTGCCATATGCATGTGCAGCAAAAGTGGAGTTGAGCCAAAGAGCAGCTGAGTTTGTGGACAGCTTTGAATCCAAAGTCACGACGGGACCTGCTGGGATGTCTAGGATCCTCCCCCAGAGCATTAATGAGAAATAGATGCCATCTGGAGGAATTTTCTTGCCAAGGGACTGTGATGCCATCTTTGTCTTCCAGTTCTCATCAATCACAAAAGGCTTTTAAATAGATTTGTATTTTACCTTCAGTCAGATGATTTTGTCTTCTCAGCTACTAAGGACACTCTGACCTTTCAATAGACTCTTCTAGAAGAAGACTTCTTATTTCTGATGAGACACTTTTGTTGCAATGGCTGCTCTGTCATTCTTCTCTTTCCTTTTCCTGCACCAGTCCATTCCCTCTTTCACCGTAGCTGCCTCATCCACCCCTCCCCTTACCACTATATTTTCTTTCCTCTTCTTTGCTGTAGGTGCAAAGAACAACTTTACCTTTAATGTTTTTGAAACTCAGATGCTTAACTATGTAATTCTAGTAGTTTGCATTAAAATTTTTGCATCTACTTGATTTTAACAAAAGGCAAGCACTGTAATACTTACATAAGGCTGGAATTTCACTCACTCTTGCCATGATTGTATGGTGTGTGCGTGAATGTTTTTAAAATCAATTAAATATAAATGAATAGTACATTCAATACAGTAACGGTCACAAGTTTTATTGATGTGGAATCTAGTTTGCATAGATTGCTCCCTTATTTTTAATTCACCTCTCTTTAATTCAGTGTCAACTATCAGATTGGACTGCCCATACCTCTTAGCTGTGATGAGGCTGTCTTTATGCTACTTACATTTTTGAAGGGCTTTTCTACTACACCCATAGGATTAGAATCACTTACTGTTTAGTGCAAATCTGGCTTTGAGCGCTTGCTAGGCCACAGAATCCCAGCTATACACCTCTAGATACTATGCTGTATAACTATGGAGTGACATAAAGGCAGTGTTTAAATCAAGTCACTGCCTTCATAGTATCTATAATGTGTTTGGTTTTAGTTTAAAAAAATATTTAACAATCAGCAAGCAAATCAATTCGCTCACCAGAATGTTTCTAATGCATTGTGTTGGGACATACAGACCCCAGCTGAGATTGTTATACACCATACCTATGCTTTAAGTGGAGGAGCCCCTGCCTGTAGCTGAAATACAGAGCACAGAAGAGGGAAACAGGGCAGACTTACCACTGTTTTACGGCTGGAAGCTGAGACACAAAAGCATTAAAAGTGGTTTGTAGCTGAGCTGGGAATTAACACTCGTGTCTGGTTCTATCTTTAAAAACATCTTTTTCCTTTTAACTTTCTTTTTCGTTCAGGTAGAGTGACTGGCACTGTGGCAAAGTTGTCTTTTTAGAATTTTAACGTAGCTTTAAAAGGTCTTGTCTTCAGGAGTGTTCAAGAATATGAGGAACTAGTAAAACTGACATATCTGAAATAAATAGCCTGGTGCCTGTGTAGTGATAGGAAGGAGAGAGTAAAAATAGTATCGGATTTAAAAAGCATTTTTAGGCCAGTAGTAAGAATGTCTCATGCAGGTATGGAGGGAAGCAAGATAAGGCTGATCTTTTATTACCTAGCACTAAATCTATTTTGTCTCTAAAAGCTAAAATCCTGCTGGTGAGGTCTAAAGAGGTTCTTCAATTGGATTTACCCAGACTGCAGGATCTGTGATCAATAGCTATTTCTTTATCATCCCTTGGATCTCTCCACCTTACTTAAGGACTTAAACTCTGCCAGTGTAATGAGCCAGCTGCTTAACTGCTTCCAGATTCCTAGGTCCATGTTCTGCCAGCTTGTTTAATGCTGAGGGGGGTCCCTGGGGTCTGTGGAGGAGGAAGGAATTTCTCTTTTTTTCTTTTTTCCCCCCACCCCCAGGCTCAGGCGTGGCAGTAAAGTCACTTGATAACCAATAATCAAATCTCAAAACTTATTTTCCCCTACAGGGTTCAAGATACATGAGGAAACAGCCATGAAACAATTGTTCCTTTAGCTCAGCCTGGGCTGTACAACATACCCTCCCACTCCCATCTTATCTTGGAACAACAAAAAATTTCATTCTGCTGATGGAAGTATCCTCTGAGCTGCAGGGTTGGGGAAATAGGATTTGCCCATGTTGGCAATTTAAGGTAAAGCTCCTTTACATTCTTATAGCAGTTTAGCTGTAGCTGGCTGTAGAGGAGGGCGTGTGTATCCCAAGCTTGATGCTCCATCAGCTCACTTCAGAGCAGGCGTTTCAACCGTGTGGCTTTTAAATCAGTAATGTGAGCTTGATCTGAGGAGAACATGTGTCCACACAGAGCTCTTGCATTAAACTGATTTAAACTCCAGAGGTTTTGTGTGCTGTATTTAAATGCTTATACCATTAAAACCACTGAAGCAGTATTCTTAAAGGTACTTTGTTTTAGGTCTCAGTGGCATTCATAAATCAAGATGACTTGATGACTACAGAGGGTAAAATTTAAAAACCAGGTCTTTGCTATGGAAAAAATAATTTTCTTTTTATTTTTAAAGAGAGTACGTAATCATTTGGGGCTGGTTGCACTTGGCAGTTGGCAGTTATTACTGTTACTTTATTTTTCTTGAGCACATTTTCAATAGAAAATGTATTGTTTCAAGCATTTTTGCAGGAACAAACTTCAGACATGACTTTGGACAAAGAGCATCCCCTTTCTGATCAGCTCAGATCATGCTGAACTTGGAACATGGTGCCCAAAAGCTATGTTAAACATCTTATGGTATGCTTGGTTTTTTAACCTTTATCTCAACAGTACTAATTATAATCTTAAGTGTTTAATTTATRTGGGTATATAAATACCAGATTGTCTTTCCTCACACTGAACAAGAGCTTTGAAAAAGCTTAGTGTCTTAATCATTCTTTTAACGTGTAACATGTTTCAGTTTGAAGATGCTGCTTGAATCCTTGAAGATTWTTTTTTTTCATGGATAAGGTTGGGCCTTGGTTATTTTTGTAGTTCTATAACAAATAACTAAGTTGTTTTCTTAACTTTAACTCATCTTTTGAATAGATGAATTTTTTTCTTCAAACAAAGAGCAGGAGCAGCTGTGATACTTGTTATTGATACATCTTCTACTAATGAAGCAAGGTTTGAATTACGCTATGCAAAAAAAAAGAAAAAAGGCAGCCCATACTTGTGGAAAAAAAGTCATCCAGCTGCTGAAATATTATTTGAAAAAGAAGCATCTCTGTGTTTGGAAAAAGACAACATCCATTTGTATTCCTGCTAGTCATAAATAACAAAAAAGGTAACCACTGGGGATGATATGACTTATCCTGTTGTGTGTTTATTAGACTTAGAGGAAAACATAGTTATTACCAACTTTTACCATCTCTTGTAATAAATTTGCATTTTAACAGGACAGCATACTTAGAAAGTCAGGGGGTGAGCTGTATAGAAATAACACTTTGGCATCACTGTTTTGCATAAGCAAATGAGGACTGACAACCCCTGAGTGCAGTCTGCTTTACTGAAGAAAAATATAGGCCATGATAAACACAAAAATAAATTCTAGCCTGTGGGCCCTAATGAAAAAATAATCCTCTTGAGAGGCAAGATCACTGTGCACCACCATAGTACAGTTGCCATCTACTCTCCTGGCAGTGCTGGAGCCACTGGACTCTGTTTTGATCTCTAGGATTTACCTCCATGTGTCTCGAATCAGGCTGTGTATTTCCTAGGTACTTTTCAGGGAAACCCGATGTGCCCTATAATCTTGCTTAGCTTCTGGTCATTAGAATATCAGCACTGTGCATAATTTAAGCAGGGTTATATAGCTCTCTTCGAACATACAGGGACAAGGGGACAGATTATAGTACTTTTTCCTGATTGGCAAATGAAAGGCAAGGGAGGTGCAGTTTCGTAAAATTGCTCCTAAGGCGGTCAGCAGCTGCTGTAAGGGGCAGTCCTGTTTTCCCTTCCTTTTTGGTCAATGTTCCTACCCTCTCTTGCTTGTCAGAGTTAGAGGTGGTGTGACTGTGCGAGTTGGATCAGCTAACAAAATTCACCCAGAGTTGTGTAATTCAGAGATTTTTTTTTTTTCCTAAGGAATAGGGGTGGTGGCAGGCAAAACCTTAGCTTAAATTTGATACAAAAAGAATTTTCCCTCCAAGATCTCAGTATAAGAAGTGTAAGAAGCAAACGTGAACATGTTTCTTGGTTAAGCAGAATATTTATTAGCAAATTAATAGTACGAGTTTAAATATATTCAAATATGTAACTGCTGCAATATATTCAAATATATTTAAACAGTAGGAGATCAAATATATTTTTGTTCTAGAAGTTGAATGTTGGTTATATGTATATCAGAAATGACATGTCTACTCTGTCTGAAATATCTACTAGAGAGCCTCTTGAACGTAGTTCGGCTTCTAACCTACCTTTGAAAGCACGTCTGCACATTTCTGTTCCCAGCTGCAGAGCTAGATAAAATAGAGGTCGAACAGCAGTGAGCACTTGTAAAATTGTATCTCACAAATCACACTAAGGTGGCTTTTTTTCTATGCACTTTCTTTTTCCTTCAAGTATCTAGTGGCTTAGCTGTGATTTGAAAGCCTTTAGCATTTTTTTAAATGCTAGTTAAGAAATGGTATAAAAGCTACTGAGTTTTCTTAGTTGTTTGCTACAGCACCTGTAATTTAGCATGATAATTCTTCCATATCAATTGAATTATATGGACTGACGGTCCATACAAAACTGCTGTATGTGTTCAGGAATGGATTTAGAACTGCTGCAAGAGCCGTATTCAGAACTTCTGGGGCGTTCAAACTCTTGGTAACGTGGCAGTCACTTTGTAATACATAACACTTATCTTTCTTTTGTTTTATTCATGATAATAATGATGCCTGAGCAAATGTCAGATGGAAGAGATCTCTTGAAGTCAGATTCCGGACACTGAATTTTCACCTGCAATCTCCAGCATAGTTAAAGCAAACAATTTCTGTAGTGTTTGAAGTTGCAAATGTTAAAGTTACCCAGCTTGAGTTTTGTCATCGGTAACACATTGTAATGCACAAACTGTAATTGCAGGCAATACTTACTGGTTTTATTTAGCTTCACAGAAACAAAAAACTGAACTTTATCATAAATACTAATTCATCTAAGTGGAAACTGCTGGAGGTAATATATACCTTTCTGTCCAGTGCAAGGCATGCATTTATTTAGAAATGTATTCCCCCTAAAAAATTAGACTCTTGCCATAATTGTTCCAAGGAAAAGTTTTGTAAATCATACAGGTCATTAAAAGTCGAATTGAGAGCTCTAATGGTGAGGCAGATGGAATCAAGAATGTAAAGACAGAAACCGGGAAGCTGCACTGGCCTGGGTCTCTCCTGGTCTCACAGTCGAGAAACTAAGAGAGCTGAGATCATGAAATGTGTGATTCTAAGTCGTAACTTCCACTTAGGCCATCCTCATCTATCTGCTGCTAGTTTGGYCACAATGTTGTAGATTCTTTATTCATTAGCTGAAAGACACTAAAAATAAAATAGTTATTGGGTTTGAGGAAAAGCAACAGATGAGACAGGATCCGTTTCTTTTGCCAGGTTTTATTTCAACCCGAGATGCTACTCCAGATGGTAAGGAAGAACATCCTGGCACAGCCTGACTTCCGTGGCATAGCTGGCAGTGTCAGGCTCTTTGCAGAAAGAGACGCACTCCCTTCTTGGAGGTGGGAGTCTGGGATATCTGGCACTTTGCATGTGATTCTGCATTAAAAGGGAATTCCACCATACCAACCTGCAGGCTCTCCATAGTGCACAGATAAGAACTTTGTGTGGTCTTATATCCCCCAGTGTAACAGCTCTGCCATATTAATGAGAGTTAAAAAAGGTGCATTTCATCTGGTAGAACTCCTTAAGGAAAAACAAACCTCTCGCTAAAARATTTCTAAGGTTAAATAACTGAATTCAAGGCAAATACTTCAGGGAGTAGGATGTTAACTCTGATAGTTTTTAATAATATTATATGAAAAGCAGAAAACAGAAATACTTAGCAGGTAGGTGGAGACACTTGTGTCACAGCTTTTGTATCACAGACTACGTAAAAGCTATATACAGCGTGTGTTTCTAAGATCAACAGTAAACATACTCTTTAGCTCTTAAAAGCATCTTATGAGCTGGGAGACTGTGCTTTTTTCTGTATTTATTCTTTGTTTTTAAATCAAGATGCACCAATTTGCGCTCCTTATCACATAATGTCATGGCTTTTACAACAATCAGCGTGGCCGGTTCTGTTTCTGTACAACAGCTGAAGAAAATGTCAAGTACAAAGAAATGCACTGCTCTCCTGATACAAATTAGCTTATCAGGTAAATGGTGAAATAGAGAACTTTGACCCTATTATAGTAGAATGTAAGATAGTGGATTAACACTCCAGACGACTAATTAATCACAATGTGTCTCATCCTCTTGATTGTAGCTGAGTAGGCCATTCTTCTAACTTAAACCAACAGCTGTCCACTATTAACACTTATGTTAGTGCAGCAGTGTTGCAACTCTGAACGTTTCAAAAGTAGGTTTCAGAAATATTCAGAAACATCCTTACATGTGAACTACTCCGTTTTAGTATTGTGTGAATACTTAAAAAAACCACAGAACTTAAATTCTAAGAACTGAATAACACTCTACACTGCTTATGCTATTCTCATGCAAAAAAAGTAGAGAACAGTGTGATTATGGTTCCTTTCTTCTATACCATGCACAAAGTATTTCATACAAACTAATTACAATTATCATAAAAATTTTACAGCTTTACTGAAATGGGAATTCCAAAATTTGTTATGCACATACCAAATTTATTCTAAGATGATACAAATTAATCTGTCTGATATCACTTCTCAGGTAAAACTTGTCTAACACTGAACTACTACAATAAGAAGATAGATATTTAAACTACTTAATTTTTATTCCAACTTTTAGACCATGTTTTAAGAGGAATACTGCAAATAAATTGAAGCCATTGAGTCAACAGACACTATGCCAACCCCATAAAATATTTCTGTAATAGCATCTCCCTTCTCAGTTTTAAGGCATCTGAAATTCAAACCAAACTGAGCTTTTTCTCACTATCAAAAGCCAAACTAAGAAATGCTCTCCAGAGAAAGACAACAGTATGTCACTTTCAAAGAGAACTCTCTTAAGGCAACGTGCCACTGCTACAGGCTGCACACAAACCATGGCTCTCTTCCCCTGACCTGTTGTGTTTTCTGAAATGTAATAGAGAAATCTCAGCAATGGAAGAAAAGAAATGTACTAGTATGTATTCAGACAAAAGAATGAGAGAGAAATTTAATCTACGATCTACAGACTCTAAACAAACTCCATATAATATGCTTTTATTAGTCATAAAAGGTATTCCCTTCTTCAATTCACACTACAGCTAAACAGCAATGGACTGTAATACTGAATCTTCAGTTATCCATAAAACTGTGGAAAAATAAGAAAACTGAAGTCTAACTGAATTTGTTACATAGCATTACTGGACTTTCAAACCACAAGTATCATCAGTAGGGATGGTAACGAGGCCCTGGGTTGTAGGAGTTGTAGCCATATTGTCCGTAGTGGGAGGAGTACGACTGTCCTTGTCTGTGCTGCTGGTAGTTATTACCCCAACTTCTTTCTGGCCTCTGATTAGATCTATAGTCACCTTGCCAGTTGTATCTGTCCCCTCTAAAATATCTACCATCTTGAAACCTGCAATGAAAAGAAACGTCAAAGATTCACACAAATTGTGAGTTTTTAAAAAGGTGAATGATAATGAACTCCTAAATCTTACAGTTTTCATGAAAACTGTCATGTAACTGTTTATACACTCAATTACTTACCTGTTTTTATGACAAACTGACAAACCACATCTACAGTCATCTGAGATTTCTTACTACTGCCCAACACACTATTTGCTAAGCAATGGAAGGACAGTCTGTTTCCTAACACAAAGTATTCACAGGCATTAGGTGAACTGCTGGAATTTTATGAATAGAGACTCAGACTATATATCTAAAAAACAACCAGAAGATACATCCATTGCTGTATCCGTTGCCAGGTTCAATCTAGTAGCTTCATGGCTGAAAGCTGTGGCAAAGCAGGCGTAAGTACAATTTAGCTACCTAACAGCACAGAGTCCTGGAATTTGCATATTCCCTAAAACACATACTACCACTGCTTCAAGGTCTCTTATAGATTCCCATACTCAAGAAAGTGTATCTTATCAGTGGTATTTAGCCATTGTTCAGTCTAAATTTTGGCTTTTCAGCTGTATCTCGATTCCTATGAACACTTGAGCTGCCTCACAGCCGTTTTCTTTGGATATATCAATGGTGTGGTGTAGACAAACAACATTTACATGAGGTTCACTTTCTGACCAGAGTGTAAGAGTTCAGTAGTTCAACGAACTACAAAGTTTTGTAAGAACATCTCCCTAAAAAATCACCCTTTTGTTTAATCTGTAGAAACTGATTCTGCGTTTAACTTAATGACAAGCTTCTAAGGTGTTAGAATGTTGTCCTTCTTTTCTTCAGATAAGGCACAAATCCTATTTAGATATTTAGCTAAGAAGTCTTCCCAGTTGTTAGTTGAACTGGAGTTTAACTACTTTATATAAAAGGCTGATGTTAGTATTTCCAAACATACTATATGCTGTAATCATTTTTCCGTCACATAAAAATCAGATGTTACTGTCCATAATTCAGTAAAAAGCTGCAATTACATCCTGAAGAAATAATTCAAAATATTTTGCAGTAGGCAGGTAACATTGGACTTGCTAGACAGATTGGATGATGGATTTTATAGTAATTTCTACTAGATAAAAGAAATACAGGCTAACCTAACAAAGTACAGCAAATATTTAGGTTACAAATGAAACGTTCTTCTGAACAGCRAGCAACAGAATCACACTATTAGCCTGTTCCTTTGCACATCTTCCTGCCAGTTATTATCCAACAGAAGATAGGCTGCTTAGTTTTGCAGAACTCCCATCTTTCCCCTCTGGAAAAATGTCCCTGGCTAAGCAGTAACAAACCCCAGGGCAATGGGTTTGGTGGTTCCAGCTCATTCCTTATTAAAAAGCAAATTACCTAATACTTTTATACACAATGCAAAAACTTTTGACTATCAATACAGAGAAAATGTAAAACCTCATTACTTTTCAGAGAAGACTATTTCTCTTAAACATACTTACCTATGAAGTAACAAGATTGAACAGAACAAATTCCTATCTTGCTTCTGAAATCAATGATCATTTAACTATATATTTGTGAAATTACCAAGATATATTAAAAAAAAAAAGAAGAAATCAGTACCGATCTCTGTTTCTCTGGTTGCCACCAGATCTGTTTCTCCATTCTTCAACTATAGGAGGGGGATCTGCAGGGCGTTTCAGATATTCTTGGTATTCTTCATCATCTGATGTGAATCGATGAGCAAACATCTTTTCATAATTCAGGGGCATGTCAACCAAGGAAGTCATTCTGAAAACTTTAAACATTAACGCAATAAAAGTGGCTTTAGCAATGTGTGAAGACTCCTATTGTAATAGCTACCAAAATCCATTTGGGGCAAATGAAGGACAATGAAAAGTTACACTCGGATTAACACAGCAGTTAAGTTTTGGGCAGACAGCACAGATGACTGACTCTTAAGTCTTGACATTCTAAGACTGTAAATAACTCTCCTGAATAGGTTATCTCTGATGGAAAGCAATTCCAATTCCACGTGCAGTCTTTGGACATCCGTACTGGATATGCAGACACTGATCTGTCTAAACACTGGGAGTGCTTTTAAGGGACTCCATCCACACAGGAGAAATTCAACTCCGATTAGTACCTAATATAGGCAGCCATTACACAGCAGCATCTTTGAATCAATTTTGATAGACCTAGATTAGGTGAGCTGTGGTAGAAAGGTATGGGACATTTCTGAGGGTTAGTGATAGAAAAAAAGTATTTCTTCAGAATGCACTCCCAATCTACTCCTCATCCATTTTTGACAAGAAAAACATTACTACAATCAACTTGAAAAGTTTGCTAAGGTAGAAGAATATCATGCAAAGCCTACAGCTACACATAGCCAGCAAAGCAAAATAATCAGATTTATTCACAATAATTTATGTGTTAATAACTTGATTCAGGGAAAGGACAGCACCTAAGAGGATGTTAAATTACCTCATAATATGCCTCTCTGATGGGATTTGTGTTTAAGGCCTTAGTTTCCTTATTTATCTGGCTATATATGCATTTGCCCTTCAGATGTCGGTGCTATGTAGTACTGTCCATCAGTAAAAGTCTGGCCCTAAGAGCAGATGCTGAGAAAGGCTCTACGCCTACTGTTTTAACAAGCCCTGGGTAATTCAGAGCATTAAAGGTCTTTGCCTCTAGACTTCCAGATTAAGCTCTTCTGCTGTCTCCTGAAGATTTGCAGGCACCAATATTCACCTTGCAAACTGTCGGGAAGGAAGGAGGAGACAGGTTTCTTCTGGAACCTAAGAGCTAAAATATATACCCTCAATGACCAAGCCCAATTCTTCTCCCCGCTGTACCCACGTGCAGTTTGAGACTAGTGTGGGTAAGTGGGATGTTTATGGGGAATACAGCACAGTACTCTTYCTGTARACCGAAYTCCCTTTCGTCARCTTCAGAAAGTTCAGTATCTGGTGATCTCCAGAGCCCATCTACAGCCCTSCCCCTTCCACCTAATRACACAGCGTAAATCTTCCTGGASCAGGTGTAGGASTTATTCCTGCAGGATGCCCAGTGAYTTCATCCTCCTTTTTTGCAATGAGCTAACCTGGTTAGTTTTCACTATGAGCTATCTCCAAGGAACTTTGCTCCTCAGGGGCTATCTCAGTCGGGGCGGGGATGAGGGTAACACTGCCCTGAGGACCCACCGCATACCACTGCAGCCTTCTCCAGAGAGCAGTGGGAGCTGCTCTCCCCGCGATTAACAATTTTAATATCAGTATTCATGCTGCGGCGGCCTGTAACAGGGGAGACCCATCACCTTCCTCCGCCTAAGGCCAAACACTGCCTCGAGCAACGGACGGGGCTCACTCCCCTCAGCAGGGCTGGCGCCAGGGCCCTCTTCCCCTCACGGCGGGTTGGGCCGGGGCCCTGTCCCCTCACGGCGGGTAGGGCCCCGCTGCGGCTCCCGCCGCGGGAAGAGCTGAGGGGAGCAGCGGGTCTTCGCCTTCCCTCCACCCTCCGCCCTCACGGCCGCCCCCCACCACCGCCACCGCCGTCCTCCTCACCCTACGCCGCCAGCCGCCGCCGAACCGCCGCAGAAAGCCCTCCTCTTCCGGCCCGGGCCCCGCCGCTTCCACCCTCGCCGCCGGGGCGGCAACGCCTCCGGCCGGCGTCCCCCGTACGGCTCGCTGAGGGGACGCCGGCCGGAGGCGTTGCCGCCCCGGCGGCGGCGGGGCGGGAAGCCCGTAGGGGTGGAAGGATTGATTCACCCAAATTAGGATTTGATGCAAAGCACTTCGACAGAAATAGTATTGAGATTTGTGGGGCGCTTTCCTTGCCTCCTACGCAGGTTTCAGGGAGGTGATACCTGAGGTATTTAGGTTTTAACGGGAAGGTGCAACTGAAAAGGGTAAAGTGAACGTGGTGCCTACAGCCGTAGCCCTGTGGCTGTTGATAATGCGATTTAAGCGTATCGCAGGCATAAAAAAGCTTAGAGATGTGTTGACTACCGTGTGAGGCAAGTAAGATGACATGAAGCCTTTTTGGCAGCTAAATAATTCTGTGTAAACCAAAATAATTCTGGTTTGGCATCTGCTTCAGCAACATATTTATACTCCCACCTGGTGCTGTAGGTAGCGGTTAGTCCCGTCACCTTTAATACACGTGAAGTTACACGTGAGCTTCAAAACTTTTCCTAAATGAAGTCCTGAACTGTACCTCCCCCCGTGTACTTCTGCGGCCCTGGGTGTTATTACTAATTTATGAAGTGCCACAGCAGTTATAAACAGCTCGCTGCCCAGAGGATTTGCCGTACGGGGATGCGGGTGTTGCCTCTCTGCTCTGAACAACTGGCGGCATCAAGACCTTCCTGTAGCAGAAATGGTCTCGGTGTCCCTGTTGCCCTGTTCGCCTTGTTTCCACGACGCTGACGTCCTTGCATCGCTGGCTATTTTCCACAACTCCTAAACCAATGATTTTTAAATGGTCTCTCGTGCTGTGTATAAGAACTGGATTTTTTGTTGGACCCTTTCAGAAAACAATGTTTTTTTATAAGCTRTACTAGAGAGTCTGTCGCTCACAGGCACTGGCAAAGCAGAGAGACTGATAATCAAGTACGTCACCTGAAACAAAATACCCCAGCAAGAGCGATAGTGGCATCCAATTCTCCAAAAATATTAGACCAGAATCAGTGCCCTTTGTTTGATATAAACAGCAATAATTACAGTCTGCTCTCCTGTATGACCTGTAGCAGGAGTGTATTGTCACTTGCAGAATAGAAATGATGACCTTAATCCAAACAGCCTAATGCAAGTATCTTAGCCTGGATAGCTAGTTCTAAGCCAAACAAATTGTCATTGAGGCTGAAAAATAATATATTTTAGCTTAAGTTTTCCCCATATAATCCCTGTTCTACTGACTGCCCTTTTAAAATGGGCAGAAGTAAGTAGGATTTTATTTCTTCCCCAGACATGTTTCATTTTGACCACTGGATATTGCAGTTTCAGGTGTGTCTACAGAGGATTTAATGCATAAAATTAATGAGATGATCCTTAATAAAAGGGAGATACTTCCTTTTTTTTTTTTGTGTCTCTAGTCTGCTGTTTCATGGGTGACATTTTTCATTAAAAGACCAAACTTATTTAATATTAAACTTTTAATTATAGACTCAAGTCATCCATGCATTTAAACACGTACATAATCTAAGCATATATATAAGTTCTGTTGAAGGCATGGGCCCCTTGTAAATGCTGTGAGCAGTGTACTTCACAAATTACAGTTTTGCTAAGGTGCTCTCATCAGCATATTCCGCATAGAAAAACACTTGCAGGGAATAGCTAAATCAGAGTGGCACATAATTATATACATCATAYATATTTATATATGATGCTTGTGCTTTGGATCTTTTTTCATGACACGTCTTTATGCCTGCTATGGGTTATAACATCAAGAAGCAGATCACGATCTGGATGGCAATTTCTCATAGAAGTTATACTGAAGTTTAAACTGCATGTAAAAAACCCAAAGTGACAGGTGATTTTTAAAGGAATAAAGGCACTCAAAAATGAATATTGTCACTGAGTAGGACTTTCAACACCCCCTAAATGCCTCACATAGCACATACCTACGTAGTAGGTGCCCAAGTACTTAAAAGGTCTAGCTCCAAGTGTTGTCAAGACTGAGGACTTGATAATCCACTCTTGCAATCTTTCTGCTCACTTCAAGGCTCTCCGGGTAATTAATGTGTTGGTTTTGTATGAACACAATCTCGTAATCAGCATCTCTGAAGTCTACTGTAGTGTGATAAAGCCTCAAAGCGTTCGCTTTTTTTTCTGTGGATTTCACTACGTTAAATAATGTACAGTTAGATGAAGTCTTACCTTCKAAATTTTAAACTAAGAGCTGTTCCTTTTAGCCTGTCGGAAATCAATGGAGCTTTTGTAGAATGGATCTTCCTGACTGAATGAAGGAATATACACTAAAGCTACCAAAGTTTTGTTTGCCTTGAAACTATGGAAAATGAYGGTTCTTTTTATAATTATCGAGTCTTGATAACTCTTACTGTTCTGTCACAAGACTTTATATTTGATGTTTTACATAAATCCCCAGCTTCTGGGAGTCATATGTTTTCATTGTACTCAACTTTCATTTGAAAATTCATTTCTAGCTCTTGTTATTATGGACACTTCTTGGGAAAAGAAGTAAGTCTGCTGTACAGGATAACCAGCCTGTACCAAGAAGCAAAAGGAAAACATTATTCAAGTTTTATTTGTTTAAAATCTTATATTTTTTGCAATTTTCTGTTTCTCTGTGACTAGGTTCGTTGCTTTATCTCAGTAGAGGTTGACAGCTGTGGCATTTTTAATGAGAAGTCAGCATGTATCTCRGTAGCAGGAGAAAAGGAGAACTAAAGTTTTTGTGCATTTCTATATCTTTAAACAGGAGGGATCCTTTTACTTCAATGTTAATATCTACCTTGAGAAATCAACTACAGAACTAACATCCCTTGTAATTGGGGCCTCTCTGATCAAGGGAATATTCGTCCATAAATGAATAAGCAGAGAAACCTCCATAGATTGTTATGGATCCTGCTGGGTTTTTTTAATAACAAAAGAATATATCAGATAATATTTTAGTGAAAATTTATTTATCTTCAAAACTCTGATTTTTTTTCTTAGCTTGCTGARTCTGCTCAGTGACTTCCTGTCAGCCAATTTCCCTCTCCCCCCCGTTCTTTTTTCAGCGTCTCAGTTACAGTGTAACTGAAAGCCTGGTTTGTTTGAACAACGAAACCCGATTTCCCCAGATAATTTATTCCAGGAAATGGTGATGTCTGGCACTGCTAGAGAGCGCAAGACTTTGTGTTCTGGCTAACGGCAGGTACAAAGGGCATGTGTGGCAGCCTTGTTATTGATTACACACTAAAGGAAAGCGGTTTTTCTGTGGGCACAAGAGGCTGTAAGACCACCAGGGGACATCTGAGTAACTAATGACCGCAAAGTATTTGCTAGATCATTCATTGCAGTGGGAGATGGGTAAGCAGAGATTCTCTTTAGCCAATCTGCAGAAATATTTGGAGTTGTGCTCTTTCTCTAGGACCTCCTGTGCTCGGAAGATCAGTTCTCATCACGAGGTATTACTCTTTTGGCTGGAAAGGATTCTTGCCTAGATGAAGCTCACTTAAATAACAAGAAAGACGGAGATGACAGCTGTTACTGACAGACGCCTCTGAAGCCCGTGCAGTTATTCGTCAGATCTCTGCCTTGCCTTTGCCGTTATATTGTACAATATCGCCGAGCTTCAGAGTGTCTTTTACGCACCTCCATATGGTATTGTAAAGTGAAGTCCGTAAAGGAACAGACTGCACCGTTTCTACCAACTTCACTAAACTTAATACAAAAAATGTTTCCTTCCCGTAACAATGACCTTTAAATGTTAACTGCCTAAAAAAATAACATTGTCCTTTTTTAAGAAAGGGAAAATGCAATTCCTGGTGCTTGATGGTGTTACAGAATAATCGTTTTGGTGCTGTGGGGCCCAGTTCCTTTGCATTAAGCTTACAACAGTGTAACACTTGATTAGAAGGAATTTATTCCTAATTTATGCCGTATTATGAAAAAAGGCCTTTAATTTTCCTAAGAGCTATTTCTGTTATCAGTCTTTTAAAACTCACAGTCACATTAAATTATATTTCTAGCGTATTGTTCTTAAAATTAGTGCAGAGGTGGTGTTATCTGACTGTCATTTATACATATCTATATACATATATACAAATTAAAAATCACTACATTCTAGCTGCCTTCTTTTATTTTCACCTTTTAAACTGACTAAGCCAGCTGTGCCCTTTGGGGTCTATAAGAATGAATAATTTTTATTATTTTTGCTCTCTTAGACAGTAATTACAGAGTAGTATGCTGTCTCTGTTTTTTAATATTATGGTGCCATTTTAATCCATGGTGCAACACCATTAACTTCAGCAGAGTTACACTAGAAATGAATTTGTCCCCAGGAGGCTTTTCCAAATGTTCAGTTCTTTCCTTATGATTACCCAGAGGAACGGAGAAGAAGAAGGCAAGACAGAGGGCCCTTTGATAGGAGGAATGCAGTTCAAAGCGAAGTCTTGTTGCTGCCATTCATGGTGCTCCATATGTTCCTCATTTGGGGTGGAGGTGGGTTAGACCCYGGGAGGCACGCATGCTGTGGCTGAAGGGCAGGCAGAAGTTTTTACATAGCACATCTGGTGCACAGGTTAGGTACTGTAGAAATGGAAAAAAAAGAAGAAAAAAAAGTGGGAGGAATATTCAGATACTTAAAGCGTACTTCTGTGGAACTGCTTGAAAGTCAGCAAATGGAGTAGCCAAACGCTAAGATATCAAACTCTTCATAATAGTCAGGCTGTCTAAACTCCAACTCAGACGCTTTTTAGATGTCAAGTAATCCTGCAAGTGGGGATGTATGAATCAGTGCTACCATGGATTGCTAATTGTTAAGATAGTTGCAAAATATAAAGGAGGTACTTGCAGAAGTTTCTAGGACTAGATTTTATTCATAGTCAATTTTCTTTTACAGTTGGATATTTAATTTTAGTTTGGGCTCATTTCTTGAGTCCATATCCAGTCTAAAACATTCAAATCTGCTGCAGTATGGAAACACCAGCCTGTAAGTTAGATACAAATTAGTAGCACCTAGCTGAGTTTAGAAGGGGAATTTAGAGAATTTCCTCTCTGCTGTCAGGGAGCGGGGAGGGACGGGGGGCTGACAGCACAGCCGGCGGGGTAGGGGGCCCATCCCACAGCCCCCGGGCAGGGCTGGCCGGGGACGGCAGCCAAGGGCTCAGAGGGCCAGACAAGTTCACGGGGACGAGACAAGTCCAAGGCAAGTCAGAAATTCGGTCCATGGGTCACCGCCCAGACCAACAGAGTCCACGGCCGGGCACAGCGGGGMGGCAGCACAGCTGGATTGAAGCCCAGCACGGCCGCGGCAGCGCTGGGCAGGGACCGAGGGCCCAGGGCTGAGCTTACCCGAGACCCTGTGCCCGGGGCAGGGGTGTGGGGGAGGCCCCAGGGGGGCTGGTCGTGGTAATTAAGGCCTGTCAGTGCATTCAGGGCCCTGACACGCACATCTGGTAACAATTTCTGTTATGTTTAAATCAGAAACTCAGATCCTTGCAAAACCTAGGAACTAGCAGAAGGAAGTGGTTATGCCTTTTTAGCAAATGCCTCGCGTTTCTCCTGGGTTGGATAGTTTATGCCGTTTGCGTGTTGCACACCAATCAGTTGCCTTGGATACAAAGTCAAATATTCAACCTCTGAAGAGGATACCTACGTCTCCCATTTTACTCCCAGAGTCTCCCTTCTCTGGATGGTRACATTCCCCAGGCACTGGAGCATTGCCCTGAGGCTCCTTGTGTGGGACTCCCGTGTCCTCTCCGAGGCCCGGGTTTGACATCTGCCCTTGCCGCCAGCCCTGCAGATAGATGTGCAATGAGGCCCTGCTCGTGCCTGTCCTCCTGCTTCAGTGTGTCAAAGCCACTGCAGATGTGTAAGCATGTGTTCAGGTTCTGCTAAAGGCAATGAAATACAACTATTTCAGAGTTTTGTTCCCTCTCAAGGCTCAGGTCAGTGGAGCTGGTCTAAGTAATGCTCCCKCCATTAGATACTAAACATGGCTCTCCCCAGGTGGCTTTACCAAGCAGCTGTTAGTTAGCACAGGAATTTGTCTCCCTTCTTTCTCCTCTTTGCATGAGTTCTTGAATGTCCTCTGCAGTTCCTCTTAAGTTTAAGGGCCATTAGAGAAAGCAAGGGCTGAARTATAGGCCAACTTTGTACTACTTCAAGTTTGGAGCGTCTTCTTAATCTGAAGTAATTTTTTTAAAATTGTAAACCAAAATTTTCCAGAGATACCAATCTGTATTGAGACCACACTGTGCTAAAGTGAAGGAAGGTATAAGTGAATTAGCTGAGCTGCAGAGAAGCCTGCAGGATTTCGCAAAGCTGTACTGAGCAGTCTGCTCCTTGTTCTGACATTGCCTCGCTACTGCCGTGCACTCCCCGTGCACCCCTGCGTTGTCCCTTGCCCTGCACAAAATCTGGAAACTCTTTGGGCAGAGACTATCTTTTCATTTTATGTTTGTGCTGTGCTGGGGCTGGTCCTTGTCTGGGGGTCTGTGTCACCGCTACTCCTAGCAGTAATAACTCTCCCTCCTGTTACTAAATTAGGACTGGAGATCATTCTTTCCAGCAGACAAGGGTTCCTTATCTTTCAGGAGATTACGCTGTGGCTGCCACCCCTCTGCGTCCCCTCCTGCCCTCCCCGAGACCTCTGCCTCAGGTGTCAAGGCACGGCGTCCTTGCCTGCCCCAGCGCTGCTGTCACTCCTTCACCATCTTCGCCCCAGACTCAGGTGGCAGTTTCCTTTCCTGGAACCTTTCCACGGTGCCGCAGTTCCCGTGGCCCTGCTCACCTTTCCAATTTCAGGTCTCTCTTCACCACTTTCTTGAGTTGTGGCTGTTTCTTTCCCATCCCCGCACTGCCTGCAGAAGCCGTGCTGTGGTGGCAACCAGCTGCTTAGCGTGCTAGTGCTCAGCTGAATGCTGCTTTCTGATGTTGGTTGGGAACCAGTGCAGAAGAACATGCTGACTACTCAACAGTCTAAACTTAAAAAAATAYAGAGATGTTATCTTGGAAAATGCAAAGTTCTGATGGAGCCTCTGATAGAGGCTTATTAAAAACAAGCTCAGAAAATCTCACACACAAATGAAAACCGCACAATAATTTTTGGTGATACGTCGAATGTGATTGTTTCATATTATGCTATGGCTGCTCATTTTAAGAATAATACACAGTTATTTTCTTGGTCTTAAATGCTGGTGTGGGGGGTACCACAAACTTCCTGAGTAAAAGCTTTAATTAAAAAGCAAACGTTAATCTCCAGGCAGTAGCATCTGCAGCATATCGCAAGATAAGACTTTGCCAACCTGAAAAACTAAGTAAGATTCTAATTAAATCTGGGAAAAAAATGATGAACTAGATATACATTTTATTTAAGGATGGCAGTTACATAAGATATCAAAGATCTCACAGTTGCTATCTGATGGGAAATGTTGCTGCCAGATCCCACAGACTATTTCCAGGGAGAGAAATCCTTGTTCCACTGGTTCCAAGTACTGTTGTGATTTTGCCTTCAGCGGGATCAGGACTTCGCTGTGGCTCTCCATTTGACTCGGAAGTCACATCGGTCTTGTTGAAAGCTGCAGATGATCCAGTAATGAAGCAATGTGTCAGCATGGTATGAGGAAACACTGTACTGCGAGTGCTGCCATCTTTCCAGTGAGGCACAAATRCAGAGTCCTGACTATTTATGGTTATTAAAGGTCCCAGCGCACCTTTTGAAAAGTAAGGCTCTTAATCCCTGTGTGCTGGCCAAAATCTATTTTCAGTGATGCCACTCTGGCTATCAGCATTTCCCRTATTGTTCCAGATGGAGATAGCGTTGGCCATTGCCTCCCATTCCAAACTGCATGCTGAGCTCCTCTCTGTTTTGGAACAGCTGATATTTTCCAGAAACAGCCATGCTGCAGTGGTGTGTGAAGTGATCTCTATATATCCCTCACTTGTCTCACAGGAATGGAATGAAGATTAATCAATTATGACTGAATCATGATCCCAGTGAAATCAAAAGAAAGTTTTTTTCCRTTGGGATCATGGGGGCCAGGGTTGGCTTCTGTGTGGGTATTATTGTTTTGAGATACCCGCACGTAAAAACAAATGAAAATGCAAAGCATGACCTTGTTGAAGGTGTCTGTAGTGAGAATTCCTTTAGCTGGAGAGGAAAATGCATTTTAAAGGCTGTTTCCTCAAGAGTCTAGTTACTTGTCACAACAGGTGTTATTGTGCATGAGGAAATTCCGGTTTGTTGAATGTGGCTTTAAGCATGTGGTGTTGGTTGGCTGGCACTTGTGGCTTTGCATGTCCTATGCATTCAAAGCATGCTTTGTTACACTTTCAGGGCTGGCTCCTGCTCTTTTCCCAGTGCAGCTAATGGTGTGGAATTGTATCTCAGAAGCCATGTTCTTAAAACCATCAATAATTCAGCTTTAAATATTGGAAGAAAGTTGAATACTGAGTAACAATAGCTGCAGGTTATTGTCTTTGACCAAATATTAATTCTTCTGGGCAAACAAACAGAGGATCTAAAAAGGAGCAACTCTGGCTAGATTTCTAAGAGACTGCAAAACATTTCCTGCTTAGATCTTCTGTCACATGCCACTTACGATATCACATTTCTAACTGTAAATCAATTTACAAGTTGGACAAGTGATATCACTGAAAAACTGTTTTGCAGGATCACCTAACTTCTTCCATGCAAATATAATAATAGTACATCTCTTGTGCAAATATAGGAAAGAATGGTCATGGACTATTTTGGGAAAAGCGTGGTCACCAGGTGGACATAGAGAGAATATTCAGTCAGGCACTGAGGAGCAGAAGAACAGTAATAAATATTAGTAAAGGTGGGTGTGGATGAAGATTAGCCTACTCCTGCAGGAAAACTATCAAATTAAACTTAGAAAAATGTTGGTACATTCACAACGTAAATCATGTACTCTTCTGCAAATGAACAGTAGATGAAAAATAGAGGATATGTCATCCATACTTTATAGTGTTGACTTCATTTTCTCAAGTATGCAGAAAAGGTTTTAATGTGTGTATATTAATATTTCTCTATTGGCTAAAGATTAATTTAAAACAAAATATAGCTCAAAGCTTTTCTGGAAGTTGTCCTGCTCCACCTTGCATCAAGACCCATGGAGTTAAAGTGAATTCTGTAACTGTGTGCTTGGTGTCATCTCCCATGGTAGTGCACTGTCATCTCTCCCCTGGCTCCAAAGCCCTAACTAAACTATGGCTGAAAAMCTTAATATGATATTAATGTACGGCTGCTGCTGCCTGCCTTTAGGTACTTCTTCAAAACCCAGGTAAGCACTCTGGATCTAGAGAGCGCTCTTCAGGTGCCTGAGCTGCAAACATGTCCCTAAAATTTTTTTTAAATATTTGCAAGTGAGGAAAAATTTTGCTCTGATTTTTCAAAAAATATGGATTTTATACAACCCCCAAGGACCATGAAATTTCCCCAKAAAAGTGGAATCTGTGTTTAGCATTAAATATGAGCACTTTTATAACTTCTGTTAACTAGAATTACACAAGATTGCATTTAAGAGTGTTGACAGTAAGTACTTTCTGAGAAGCAAAATATGGAGCTGRAAAAATCTGATTATGTTTGTTTAACTGATTGGTAGTGTTTGAGTATTTTGTGATCCAAGTATTGCTGCAGAACAAAGTTGTGTTAGGTAGAATTAGGAATGCAGAAGCTCCCCKTGAGCTAGTTTCATCTGGAGAAGACATGCAGCCCAACTTGCCACCCAGTAGATTCTTTTAAAATGCATTTCCTCATCAAAGTATTCCTGGCATCTTTGTTTGTGGGAGTCATATTCTCGTTCTTCTTTTGTCAAATAACTATTTTTTACTTTTCCAGATTTCAATTATTAGTGTAGTAAAAAGAGAACAAATTTTGCATGRTTTGTGGCCTTCTGGCTTCACTTTTATTATCGATTAATTATTGTAGTTTAGCAGGACCTAGACATAAGGACTGGTATAAGTCAAGATCTTTATTTGAAAGTGCTATAAATTAAGTCCAGTAGGGGTTTTTGGTTTTGTTTTTTTGTAACGCATTTTGGAAGCATAAAAATATTAGTCTACTTCTTAAATGCATCTTAATTGCTTTCCATAGGACAGTCTGCAGGGTGAAAAACTCAACATTTTTTTCAGAGAATGGTGCAAAATATAGCCTTTGTGGTGACAAATGGTTTCCTTCACAAATGAAAGTTATGCCTGTCTGTGAAAGACACCCATAGCTGGGCACTTCCAGTTTCATATCTCTGCGCCAGGTCTGGCTTCCCTGAACTCAAGACATTTTCCACACCGGGGGAGAGAAATCTTGTGCTGTGGTGCCACTCGTGTCCTTGTGAGCTCTAGTGAGAGCTTTGGGGTGCTCACCACTATACCTCAACCATCAGTTTTTGTAAATAGGCTTGAAATTCCCACCTGGCACGCTCTCTGTACGGCTCAGTCCTTTGAGAAATTCATCCAGGCGAGGGATCCAGATACCTCTACCCACAAGGAGACGTATAAGCCTTTATCAAGCCATTGGGCATTCATGTAAATGAATCAGACCTCCGGCGTACCCATGGAAATGTCTTCCTTTTCCAGTAAGGCAAGCAAGGAGCTGATTAAGGGGCAAAGTCCCCCTATGAGTAAGTTCTAAAGAAACACAAAGAATGAGGTATTTTGCACCAGTCTGAAGTATGAATTCCTACAAGCAGCCAAGGCAAGCTGTTCTGGAGAACTAAAATGCTCTGGCCCCAGCCCCTCTTCCTCTGTCCTATTTTATATGGGAATAGTGTTTTTTGGGGAGAGTGAGGGTGGGGATGCAGCAGGGAGTGACCCTTCAGGGAGGGAGCTGGGGGACGGAGACCTGCCTGCTGGCACGCCCAAGGCCCCGGGAGAAGGGCGAGGGGGAGGCAGGGTGTCTTGGAGGAGGGGGCTGCAAAAAGGAAAAAAACACGTTTCTCATTACAGCCCCTAGGAACTGATCCCACATCGCCTTCTCATCCCTTCCCATGTGTCCCACTGCTCTGCCCTCCCTTTCCTTCTGCCGTACGCATCCCGCATCCCCACATGTCCCTGATTAAACTCCGAAATTGTACCCATCGCTGCAAAAAGTCAGGTGTGGGGCAGCAAAATTCAGTTTTGCTTATGCTGCTTGAGCTGGCTCTGGCCTCATGGGCAGGATTAGTTCCACGCAGGACCACAGCAGAATCCCAGGCTCAGCAACGGGCCCTTGGCCCCGCAGCCCCCTTGAAGGCCAGACCTCCTTCCTGCTGCAGGGGAGCYGGCCGCAACGAGCCTGGGGGGGCTTCTCCACCTCCCCTCTTTCCTACCCCCCAGCCCCTGTGGCAGCCCGACCCGCTCGCCCGGCTCGCCGACCCGCACCCACACCGGGCATTGTTCATGCACCGTAGAGCCCGACGCAGCCATAGCACACATAGCAGAATGGGCTAATTAAAAAGGCAGCATTTAAAATGCCAGTCCCTGGTTGCCTGGAAATGTAATCCAACTTCAGTATTATTTTCAAGCTTAGATTTTTGAATCCAAAACTCCATGTGACGGAAGAGATGGGTATTTAAACAGATGTCTGCAATTTCTTTAAAAAATAGAGATTGAGTTACAGATGGTAGAAAGGGCCTGAGAATTAAAAACTCCTGAGCTACAAGAAAATTTACATGTGAGCAAAATGATTTGCTGAAACGAATGGTTGTGCAGTTCTGCATGTTTGAAAATTAAGCTTCCTTCACCAAAAATGTGAATATCTTTGCCTTCCTTCCGTATTATCTGCTTCTCCACTAGTAGCCTTGGCTGTCACCATCATCGTCACAGGCAAGTCGCAATATGAGGGTCCTGTTTCTAACAGACAAGGTATATAGTTCTTTCCTTCTCCTATCTCTTGTGCAGTTTGGTCTGCCATGACCAAAAATTTTGATTTAGTTTAAAAAGAAGACTAATCTACCCCATCTGCATAACCAGTGCCTGATTGCGCTAACTTCCATTTTATAAATCACAAATAAATGGAATTTTGTGATGTAAGCCTGGAAGGAAACCAGAGTCATCATCTGTACTTGCAGATGAAATGGAGTTTTTTTTACTTCTTTTGGGGATTTAAAAAGAAAATTACAAAAATAAACTTTGAGTGAAAAAGCTGATAACTTCTAAAGTGACGTATGAAATGCAAAGCGTTGCATATTGGAAGGGAAAAACTGAACACATTTGGTACAGTTTTGAGGAGCAATTCAGTATCCAGCTCATCAGCTGGGAGACCTGTGCATCGCTGTGAGTAGCTTTATGAAGATCTCCACTTATGCATATGTGCTCGAAAAAAAGCAGTATTAGGATGTATATGAAACTAGTACATTGACTCAAATACAAGCTGTAAGGAGACTTTTACATGCCATGCTCCTCATGTAGAGTCCCAGTCTGTCCATTGCARAACCAGTTCAAATTAGCATAATTTCAGAGAAGAGCATCAAGACCCCCTAGGTGCAGAAAAAAGCTGTCATGTGAAGAGTGACCAGCCTTACTTGCCTTACAGTGGAGTGGACATAATCAAGGTGTTTACACCAATGAAAACATTAAGAAGCAGAATTGGGAGTATCTGTTTTCTCTGTCTTACCTTGTCAGTACAAAGAAACAGGTCCGTTAAAGGGAACAAGGTTTGCTCCAAGTATGGGACCACCAAGTTCAGCGTGCACTCCTGGATGTGTCCCAGGCTGGATTTCCAGTGGACCAAAGAACGGAGGGTGCCTAGAGGATCTGTCCCAAATTGTTTGTTAATGCTGACAGATGCTCTCTGACTACACCAGTATTATTAGAAATCCATCAGCCTCTTACAATTTTGCAGCCTTCAACACTGTACTGCGTACTTACGTTCAGGGCTGGGAGACCTGTGGTGGCTGGTAGGGCATTATTCTGGTTTTGCTGGCTTTCTTTATGTGTCTATGTTTTATCTCTCTAAAATCTTATTTTGTATTATTTTTTGTTAGCTGTGTATTTGTCTTCATTGAGAAGGCAGCGTATACCACAGTGTGACGATGACAGCTCTTTGCATTTACATAAAAATCTGCTTTGAACTGTATACATATTTTACAGGACAACTTTTTGAAAGTGAGGTGGAACACTTGTGTACTATTACTCCACTTAGACAGGAGCTTCCTGGCACTAAGTAATTATACATATAAGAATAAAATGCAGAGAATAATAAGAGAATGTTCAACCCACTCTTTTAAAGATGATTGACAAAATGCTTTTAAAAATGGGCTTCTCCTATTTTACTTTTAAAGACACAGAAAGTAGTCCTAAATGATTGTTCTTGGATTATTTCTGGAGGAGAGTGGAGAGGAGAACTGCTTTTACCTTAGAGGAGAACTGTTTTTACCTTAGAGGAAAACTGCTTTTACCTTAGAAATCACATGAATGTCGGCTTTGGGGTGTTTTCTGTCTTGCTGGAGGACTTGTTGAAGGTCTTGGATGTTTATTGTGAGCTCTGACATTTTAATTGAAAGGACAGGAGTGTTGATTTTTTTAAACAAATAGATCCTTTGTCCAAATTGTTTATTAGATATTGGATTAAGTAGGTTTTAACAACAAAAATCATAAATCAGTGTTTTCAACAGTCTGACTTAAAATCCTTTCTTTTCTCAGTTGCTCATCTTTAAAATTTTATATCCAGTGATATTATAATTACATTAATTCTCCATTCATTGGGGGATTTTGAAAACTAATTCTCTGTTTCAAGTGTAAAAATCAAGAATTCCCCAAAGCTTTTTTGGTTAAACTTCTGGATAACATTTAAAGATTGAAAATGGCTGGTTATTTGTCAAAGGAAAAAAAAGGAGGGGGAAATGGCATGGTTCTGTTATAGTAAAAAAATGCAAATGTCATCAGTCTAATTTGAAAAAAGAGAAAGTCACAGTATTGAATATTTTATTTAATACTATCTGCCATGGGAAATAGGGAGAAGACTGTCTTGAAGTATAATAGTTGAAAAAGACTAAACAGCAGGTTTTCCGAAATAAAATTATATCTAAAATAAAATAGAGTGGCAAAAGAGGACAATAGTGAAAGCCAAACAAAAGGAGAGAACAGAAAAACTGAGAGAGAGGAAGAGACCGCTGAGCTCTTTGCTTTTCAGAATGCAGACTGGATATATACTCCTGATTGCTAGATCAGTTTTCTGAAAAGAGTATTCACCCTGTATCTAGGAATCAGAAAATTTTATCTCTAGGAGGCCCATGGGAATAGGAGAAATTTCTCATCTAAAGAAGTTACATCCATTTACAGAATGTGGATATTTTTATTGCTCAGCTTGAATCATACCAAGGGATCCTGTGTCTTCAGTATTTTGAGTCTTCCTGAACTGTGCCACAGTAATAAGAGCACACTTGTGAATACTAAATGAGGACTGAATTACCATCATATACACATCCTGCAACGGAGCCAAATCGGAAGTGAAATATCATGTCACACACGAAAGCTTAAGAGCTGATTAATTTTGATAGCATATTTATAGTTCTCATTTACGGAGAACTCAAAATACTTTATGAAAATGGAATACTGAATTATACTAAAATAATGTAAATCAATGGGAACTATACACGAATTCGGACTCTTTGGGACAGCAGAGGAGTTCAAGATGGAACTGTCAGTAGAGCAATCGGTTCATTCAATATTGATGATGTTAAACAGTGTGCATGAGATCTGGGCCTCATTGAAATCCACAGGACTTCTACCATTGACTTAAACTGAGCACAGGACTTCTTCTTCTTTTTGGCAGAGATAAGAGGACAACAACAGTGTGCCACACTTCAGAAAGAGGAATATCTCATCCATTTGGAAGAATAGAGGGAATTTCAAGTGAAGGGAGTGCACTTACAGAAACCCAAATATGAGCAGAAAACGGCCAGACCAAATGTCTCAGGGTCCTTGAGAAATGAGGCCACAACACTGTCTCTTTTAGAAGACAGTTCTCAAAGAGCATAAATCAAATGGAAAGACCTTATGAACAAAAGCAATATACAAAATTTTGTACCATGGGAATTTCACAGCCAATTATGCTTCCATAAGCTTAAGCTTTTTTTATAATTGGGGATGAAAATACACTCTTGAATGCAAGATTGGAAAAGATTAAAACAGTAGAAAATGCTAAGGCAACTGCAGTTCCAAATTCCAATTTTCATTTTATCATGACACATGTAGTAAGTGCATTACCCCATTTTGATCCAATTCCATTAGATATTTGTAAGTCACATACAGTGCTGGTTCATAAAACACAGCTTTTGGATACTCACCAAAATGAGCTAATTAATCAGAGAGGACTAAGACAACCCCTCTCTAGCGAATGGAATATGTAATTTAACAAAATGAAGTAAATGATGTAAAACAGTGAGATAAAATCATCTGATTTATGGTGGGAGGTTTTTCCACAAGATTGCCAGGCTGCTATTTTTTCCCCTTGGAGAATGCTACCCCTCACTGTTTCCCCAAGAAGAGAGGAATGGTCATATCAAAGCCATATTCAAGGCTGCAGCCCATCGTGAACATGGAAGGATTGTCACTTTTGCCATGACTATCCTGGAGGAAACGGAACCTTGCCTTCAGCTGGCAGAACGGGACATAGGAATTCTTTAGATGTCAGTAATTAGGTAAGGAGTTAAGCCTCCTTCAACATCCACAGTAACCATCTGACCATGGTAAAGAGAGCAGATGTGTTGGAGTGGTGTCATCCCACAGCCTTTTGAAAACGTCTATGTAATTCACCCTGCTTTTTTTTCCCCACGGCATAGACTTTATTTGAGTGTATGGGATTGAAATTCCATTTTGGTGTTCCAGACATCAGGAAATAGTTGTCTGTCAGAGTGGGAGACAGTTTCATTGTCCATAGCTGGAAGGTGTTAGGTTGCTGGTTAAGTTTTCCCGTGAGGGTTCCCATGAGGTCGCCAGGTAATACTGGGGACAACCCCAGTTATTACACACACAGTTAAAGCAAAYGAACATAAAGCCTTTCCCACAACTTGTAAACTTTCTTCGAAAGAAAGAATAAATCAACATGAGATTAAAAAAAGATGAAAATAATCACTCTTGATGGTGGGGTATTAATTATAACTTTGTGTGGGAGAAGTTAAAATCCTCTCTTATGTGTGAATTGGGCATCTTTTCTTCACAAAAGAGTAACTCTGTCTGTGTAGCACAGTCCTACGAATACCCGAACGGGCAGGTCCGTGGCTTTCCTATGGATTTGTGTCCTGTGTTTGTCTATCGCATGTCGGTGTCACCCTCGTGGTTGGGCAGCCATGACACAGCCCTTCCACACTAGTGCAATTGTGCCTCCAGTGGGAAGGAATCATCCCTCTATGTTCACGAAACCTATGGAGAAATAATAGCTTTGGGACCATGCCTGGCACAGATTTGAGGGAGGCTGAGGAGGGCCAAAAGAAGGGCAGTCCCYCTCTTTGTACTCCTGATGCAATTTGCGCTTCTGGGTTGAGCAGCAGGCTGGTGGCTGGGTGCGAGACCCGGGTCAGGACTGTGGGGCTGAGTCTGCCGGGGCCCGTTCCCAAATGTGACTGAAATTGCCCAGTGGCCCGAAAGCTCCTTGGGATGGCAGGGCAGGCACGCGCGAACGGTCTGCGCTCCCGGAATTTCCCGGGGGAAACGGATTAAGAGCGTGAAAAGACAAGGGGAGGGCTTGGCGGTGGGCGAGAATCGCCTGCTTGTGTTTCACAAAACGTCCCTCGGCGGTGACATCGCCTCGGGGTCGGAAGGGCATCCCCGGGATCTGCTCTCGGACCGCAGCCGCGCAGCCGCGGAGCGGGGGCTGTCGGCGGGGCGCGCTCCCGGTGCGGGGCAGCCGGTCCCGGGGCAGCCGGTCCCGGGGCAGGCGGTCSCGGGGCAGGCGGTCCCGGGGAAAGCCGGTCGGGAAGCTGCCGGTCTCCCGAGGAATCCGGTCCCGGGAGGAGCACGTCCGGGACCGCCGGTCTGGGCTGCCCCCTCTCGCCGTYGGGGCTCCGCGGCAGCGGGCGGGGCCGCTCGGGGGGCACCCCCACAACTTCACCCGAAGTTTTCTCGCCGCTCCGTCCCCCTCCGGCAGGTCGCACCCCCCTCTCCCGGCGCGGGCACCGGGGAGGGGACGAGATGCTGAAGCCTCCCGCCGGGGCTTCTCGCTCCCCGCCCGGGGCACAAACCCCGCCCGCAGGGCGACTCTCGCCGCCACCGCCGCTGCCGCCGCCTGCCCGGGCCCGGGGCGGGGAGCGGAGGGGCCCTGGGGGCGGGCC
>JASVER010000034.1:4657630-4784613 GCA_030449065.1 Oceanodroma leucorhoa
GGAGGCTGCTCGGTGCCGCCGCCGCCCGGGAGGGAGGTTATGTAAGGGGGGAGGGAGGCGGCGGGAGGAGGAGCAGGACGCCTCGCCGCCGCCGTGCAGCCGGGCAGCCGCAGCCAGCCGGGGCCGGAGCCGGAGCCGGGGCCGGTGCCGGGGCGGCCGCATGTGCGAAGTGGGGACGCGGCCGCCGCTGGCCGCCGAGCGCGGGGAGCCGCCCGGGGGTGCCGCCGCCGCCGCCGAAAGGTGCCGAGACATGGGGTGAGTCTGCCGGGCCCCGACCCACGCGTGGGTGCCGCGTCCCGCCCCGGTCCCGCGTGGGCGCCGCCCCGGCCCCGCGCCCCGACCCACGCGTGGGCGCCGCCTGCCGCCCCGGCCCCGCCGCAGGTGCGCCCGGCCGCCCTGTGAGCGCTCCCCGAAACCGGCGTTTTATAACGTAATTAATCATTTACCGCCCGCTCGGAGCGGCGGCGGGGAGGCTCCCGCCCGAGCCACCGGCGGAGCGGGCACGCAGCGGAGAAAAAACACCCTCGGCAGGTTACGGGTGGCAAAATCCCCGCTGGAATAAGCGGGGAGGAGCTGGGGGTGTCGCGGCCCGGGGGAGGCTGATGCGGGGCCGGGGGTCCGGTCCCTCGCCGGGAAGCCGTGGGATGTGCGCGCCGGTCTGAGCAGCCAGTTCATTGTCAGATGTTTCGTRCTCTGCTTCAGCGAGAGCTCTCGGCTGCTGGAGGCACACATTAAACTTGCCTGAACTGTGCCAGTTGTTCGCTAATTTGTGTAAATCTTCCCCCCCCCGTTTTTTCTTTTTTTAACATGCCAGAAGTCTCTGATCACATGTGATGGCCTCTTGGAGGATTCATCTTGATCTCTCCAAAAATCAGTCCTGCGTTTTTCCTATGCTCTAACTTTAATGAGGGGACAAAAGCCAAATGCTGGCATTAGAGCAGTTTGTGAACTAAATATCAGGAAACGGAGGTTAACGTTGTGCTCTTGGCTTGAACTATATATAGGTTTGAGATCCTCTCGACCAGAATGTCTTGGGGGATTCCAAACCCACACATTTAATTTGCTTTATTTTTATCCTATTATGTTCTCTTACACCTTTTCTCTTCCTTGCCTCTCCTCACCCCCCTGTGGCAAGGAATTGTTCTCCAGTTTCTGAGCTTCCTCATGCTGCTTCCAACTATGCAAACTCCCACTATAAATTTGTTTATTATTGTCAAAGTGATATTTATTTGAGACAATATGGATAAATAATGAATTAAAATGCCATGCRTGTGTCTGAATTTGATACCCAGGAGTATTGAATGGAAGTACAGGGGCAGAGGGAGAAATAAGATCTAAGTGAGTATCTCCCTGTGTTTCACTTCAGGATTACAAGGGGCTTGTCCGCTTCTTAATTATGTAAAGTTCCACTGGAAAATAAAACAGAAACTGGCCTTGGGGTTGGAGAAAGCATCAAAACCTGGCTGGAGCAGCGCTGCCCTGCTGAGTCCAGGGTGGTCAGAAACATCCATCTGAGGGAAACTTGCCTCGGTTATTTTACCTAGGTGTCTCTAAAGGCAAATATTTTTGTTGTCATTTTTAACCGTTACTGTACTGGTAGATCAGTTTAGCTGAAAAGTGTAGTTGTGGCTTGGAGAGAATTGAGTGGAAGGTCGCAGTGGCCCCCCCCCCCCTTCTGTAAGCCAGTCGTAGCTCTGGGCTCGGCGTGGTCCTGCTCTGCCTCCAGAGCTGTTCAGGCTGCGAAGGACTTGAAGGCTTTTGAGTGCTCTGGTTGTGCTCGTGTCTGCGCTGCTACGTACGCTGTGTTGGGTCATGCAGATTTGTACAGATGAGGCACATTCACCAGCCTACTTCAACATCCTGATTTAACGTGTTTCACTTCAAGTAAGTTATTTCAGTCTTACGCTGGTGCACGTGAGATCAAGCTCCCAGTATCATTCATTCCCAGGGTTTTGGCGTGGGTTGTACGCGCTCGTACACTCTGTACAGAGTGCAGACAAGGTGGTTTTTGGATATACGTTTTGCCAGTGTCTCATGTCATCATCTTGCCATTCACCTTTCTGGTACAGAGAACTTGGAAGTACATTTGTGATAGTGTTCTTGTAGCTGTGGCTTAGCACACGTGACACAGGAGCAGCCCCCCCAGGTTCCTCCCTTTTCCATCTCTGCTGGCAAATCCTTCACCTGTGTGCTCCAGCTTTTCCTTCTGTGAAATGGGCACCCCTGTACTCTTCTGTCTTTGTGAAGCATGTTGTGAGCAGAGCACAGAGCTCAGTCTTTCTTACTTGAAAGAATATATTTTGTCCCAGGCATTCCAGTGGGATTTGCTTCGTGGGCACGTTTTGATGTCACATATGGGGCACGTTCTCACAGAAATTGTGACAATAACTTGACTTTTAGTTCTTAAAATATTTTTTCTTTTTTTCCTTTTTTTTTTTTCTTGGGGGTGACCATTGCTAATGATTCATTTAARTGCTGCCTATGGATTTGGCAGTGACTGATGGTGCTATGAAACCTGATATAGCTACTCGAGCTCAGCAAAGCTATTTAAATTGCTTATTAGCTGTGAACTGAGCTATTTAAACTGTTGTTTTAGTTCAACTTACTAGGCAGCAAGGTAGTGTCAAGTTTTACAAAAGTAATTTACATGTTTAAAAAAAATYAATGCCTGTAATTCAGCAGATGTGAAAACAATGTTGTAAAAAAAGTGTCCAGGCAAAAAAAAACTACGCAAATTCACTTCAGTGCCCATTAAAGTCAACGCAAAGGTTCCTGCTGGCTGAAAACCATTGTCTTTGGGTCAAGCCACTGTTAAGGATCTCACTGGTCAAAATTTACGTTAAAGGGAACAAATCTTTTCCTAAATCACCACTTTCTTCTACCCAGCATATCTGATAACTGCTGTTACCTCAATAGTCTCAGAGCTTAAATTTTAGCTATTTGAAAACCACAATGATGTAACGCATTTCCAGCTGTAGAAATCTTTGTCTGAAAATACCACCTGATTTGTCTCTTGGTGTTGCCAGCCAAGGGCTAGCACAACCAAGAAAGTGGCAAGAAAGTGTCCATGGCTCTGATTTTAGTGAGCTGTACCTACTCATCTAATAGCCATGGTCTGATTCAATTTGACCTCAATTTAAGCAGTCTAAGCTAACTTTCCAGTTATAAAGATGCTTCAGGTTTAGTTATTAGATGATTTAAGGAGGTATTGGATAGCTGCTTCATCTGTGTTTACATTCTTTTACTATTTTCATTTCTTTAGTATCTTTGTATTTCCTTATCTGTCTGTTACAAAATATTTCTTGTTATGAGGTGTGTGACAAGTATCCAGTTTGGATTAGACCTGTAAATCACTTCACTGCTACTGAAGCTGTTATTTATATTATCTGTTGGATTAAAACTCAACTAATTTAAATACCCTCTAGCAATAAAATTGAATTTTAAATCTGCTTTATAAATCATATCAAAATGAAAATCAGGCCTCTGAGTGTTAGAAATTATTGCAGAAAGCTGTACAACAGTGTAGAAGTGTGTGCTATACAGGTTAATGATGAACTAGCTCATAGCACACATTTCTTTGGGCTGTTATGAGATGGCTTCTTGGTGCTGCTTCCACTGGGGCTAATGTGGTAAATTAGTCCCATCCAGCTGAGATCCATCCGTACCTCCCCCAGGTGGGCTTTGAGCCTACACCTTCCTCCAGGAAGGTGGGAAAAGGCAAGTTTCCAAGCCTGGATCAAGCAATGAAGTAACCTCATCTTAAGAAGACTGGACTCATGAACAAAACTCTGCCCCTCCTGTAATATTTTCATGAAAAGGTGCAGTTGGGGGCCTGTATTTCTGAGAGCAGTCATATGTAATGTTTTTATTATGCAGTGACATTTAAGAGCATCAGGAAAGTCTGCCTTGCACTCTTCCCTTCTGCTGTTGGCAGTAGTAACATCCATCGGCCAACATACGGCTTTATTTGGGGAGTAAAAGGCAAATAAATGGGAGAATGAGGAAAGAAGAAGGTGAAGGAAGCAGAAGATGTAATGAAGCTCGTGTTATAGGAAGACATTAATTTTGGACGGTGTTCAAGCTGGCCTTTCCTGGTACCAGCAGTACTTTAGATACCATGGTGATAAGCTTTGTCTCAGAAGCTCCGTAGCGGGGAATAGCGTGTTGCAGAGGAAATTCACCTTGGCCGTCATCCAGCTCCTGCTGAAATCCACAGGAGTCTCGTGCCRGCTCCCTCCAAAGTTTGGCCGAGCCATCTGTCCTCGAGGGAAGGAGGCATCCTGGGACCCCGGGAGTGGCAGGCAGATAATGGCACCCGGCTTTCGCTGCTCAGCCGGTGTCCCTCAAAGCAGGGCTGGGACGAGCGTAAGCCCAAACGCAGCTGAGTGGGTACTGTGAGCTCAGGGACTCTTTTTTGAGGTTTTAAGGTCAGCAGCTTCAGTTCAGTTCCTAGCATAGCTCAGGGGGGCAGATTATATCAGGCATCATCCAACTGGTGATGGTGTTGGTGTTCAAGGAAAGGGACTGAGATTTAATAGATGCTGAGGCTGTTAATCTTATGATTTTTGAAGCAGCTGGCTGGGGATGCTTGATTCTTCACAGCCTTGGTTCCTTATGTAGCTATTCCCATTTTGCACAGTGTGTATAAACGGCTGCTGTTCTGACTTGGAGAATTCGGTATCTCTGTGTACAGATACAGGTGTCTGTACAAAATGCAGTGGAAAACTCAGGTCCAGAGAACTTTGAGTTCTAGAGCAGTATGTTGGGTTCACTGAAATGGGTGGGAAACTCCGTTGACCTCAACATTATGTATAAAACCTGTTCCTTGCTTATATTTAACACAATTTAAGTAAAGTTAGAGAGGCAGGGAACTTGGTGGGGTGGAGGGAAGAACAAAAAAAGAGCAAATAGCTAGACCATCATAAGGATTTGTGTATGCTTAGGATTTTGGTGTGGTTGCATTTGAGACACAAACCTGTAATGTTGGAGTGTTTCATCCAAGTCTGCTATCAAGTGAGACACCTTGTCACCTCTCACACAATTATGTGAGGAGTTTGTAACAGTGCAGATAAATGCACATAACTGAATTTGGGCAAAAATCTCCTGTGTGAATAAGCTCCAAGGAAAACATGAGATTGGGAGAAATTATGAAACAAGCTAATAGAAGAGTAGCAGAAAGAAATGATGGAGTGATTGACATGAAAGACACAGTGGGTTAAAAAAAAAATCTTAGGGTCTGCTAGAGATAAGTTCAGGAAATTGCAGTAGGAAAAATCTGCCACCACAACTAGTTTGAGTGCCCTGGTGCAAAATTTCACAAAAATTTGCTCATGTAGACAATGCTGTAGAAAGAATGAACAGAAAGAAAACTTAATGCTAAGAGAGTGATCATAGTCAAGTTGCTTTCAGCTATTAAACTAATTAATTGCCACTGTTGATTTGATTATCATTTGAGAAAAAACTTATAAATAAAATATTGTCCACAAAGCTGGGATGTCCCTCAAGCCCTTCTTTCTATTTGAAAAGAGGATGGTGAGTAGGTCTCCTGATAACAAAGGCATCATTTGAAATGTTAAAAAGAATTATTTGATGTTCAGTTCCTTTAAAATGAAAGTAGTTTTAACTGGTTCAAGATCTAACAAAGTGTCTTAAACTGTTCAAGCATATTCCCAGCATAACTGAAACAGGCAGAGAGGAGCAATGAGTTTGCTGAGAACCCAAGAGCAAGGGCATCAGCCTGGTTTTGCATCTAGATTTTCTGCAGTGCTGTGTATTCATTTCATTCGTTCATTTGGCTCTATTAATGCAGTGCCTACAATAAATAGCCTCACCTATGAACATATATTTAAGGACACGTAAGCATTTTGAATCAGCTGTTGGCTTTCCTGTTGACTTTGTGATAGGGCGTGTGCAGAGTGGGAAGGTCCTCGTTCCTGAAGGTTGCTGCATGGTCATGTCTCTGCCTGCTTTCACCTTGAATGCCACCATYGCGTTCGTGCTCTGCAAATACAGCGTGTGACTTGTTTATACTGTGTTTGGGTCGTGGCTCTTTAGGATGTAAATGTGCTTAGGGGAACATATTTCAACTATGTTCCTCTGATAATTCAGCTGTACACTGTAAATAGCTGACAATCCTGTTATTAAATCTCAGAATGTGACAAGGGCACTGCCTTCAAGCAAAGACAGGAAGCATTTAAGCTTGAGCATTAAAGAAGCACTTTTAATGGCAAGAGCAATTAGGCAGGGAATAGACCATTAGTATCAGGGAAGGTTACTGCTGCGCCATAGCCACACATCACCCAGCACAGGTTAGAGACGGTGTGAGTAGGGGTTGTGTAATACGCACTCATGCAAAATGTACAAGATGAGATTGGATGATGCAGCTGATCTTTGATTGTATTTTTGATGACACATCCTAGCTGCTCTCTGCCTGTTTGTAAGAGAAATCTGCCCGCTGCTGCTGGCTTGGATGCTCTGTGCTTAGCTCATGTGTGACACGAGTAGCTGGCTGCTTACTCCTCATTGACGTAGCAACTATTAGAGGCTATTGGGCCCTCTTGCATCACTTGGAAATGCTTCATAATGGTAATTTTGCCACTGGGGTCAGGATTAAAATGAAGATAATAATTTAAATAATTGATGCTCGAGGCGTTTTAGGATTTGTTTAAAAAAATTGATGTTGCTGGGTGACATCACCAAGCGGGACAGCCTGCTTAATGACTCATAGGGGAGCAGGAGGCTCTGCTGTGTAGGTGTTTTAGGATTTGTGGGCTTCATGTTGAAGGCTGGCAAGACTGGGAGCTTTAGCTGCAAAACAACTGTGGCTTTATCATGGAGAAGAGCGAGCAGATTTGACACAGGGGAAAGAGGGCCTGGCAATGGAGGTGTGAGCAGAAGTGACTGCTGGTTACTGTGCAAAGCTTGTTCAYTCCAGTGGCAACGCATCCTCCTTTCCTGCCTCCCACACACACTAGTTTGATTTTATTTATTTGACGTGGCTTATCAAAATGCAAGATTGTAAGAATTTCTGAAGTGACAAACTGTTTTCTTTCCGTCTGGAAGTTTCACTGCAGCCTACAGGATTTAGAAACTCGAACCCTGCTGCAATCCAAAAAGGAATTTTCTATAGAAGTTGCACTCTCCTGCCTACACATCAAGGAGCCTGAGAGAGCCCTCCAGAGCAGCTAGGTGTTGTTTCCTGTTAGCATTTGCATTATAATAGTAGAAGTCCTGCAACTACATTCTTATCAGGTGAGGTTTAGTACATCAGTGCAGCAGGACAGCAAAGGCCTCTTTGGAATTTGTCTAAAAATATGTAGCCAGCCTGTACAGTATTTTTTCCTAAAGCTACTTCTAGTTGTATTGAGGATCCTTCCTTGTGGACTGTGAAATGGTGTGTATGAGTACTTACTGTATAAATACTTGCTTGCCTCTGTTTAATGCTTTGCAGTAGATCCTCATCAGGTATGGAACACTATTTTGGGGAGGGGAAGAAAATATAAAATTTAAATCTTGCATGACTCTCAAGGGAAATGTTAATTTTATTATGTGGAGGTGTGAGCATCTTATTTTCAGTATTCATTACTGATTGTTTCATCCCTGGAAGAAGGACAGGTAGAGAAGCAGAGCTGGGAGTATTCAGCAAGGCTTTCCCTTTTGAAAACATAGTACTTCAAGATGCACACTGTCTCTCCTTCATACTAATTGCATTGCAGTGACTGACTCAAGTTCTTCGCTTTTGGTGAGTTGCTCTGTAATATGTAACAGCAACACTTTGTTGTTGCCTTCGCTTCATTCCCCGCTTTTGTCGGGCTTTTGTATTCCGGCTTCCCACTATAAATCTGTTGCACACATCTAAAATGTCTCCCTGCAGTTGTTTAAGTGGGAACATGTGATCCGTTTTGTGATATTGAAAACTGTCAATGAGAGCATTTGAAAAAAAGGGGAGAAATGCTCTGAGAGGAGACGCGCAAAATGTCACCAGCCAGCACTCGGGGCTGCACTGGGGCTCTGGGCTGCTTGGAGGATGCGTGGGTAAACCTGGGGGGGGTCTGACACCTTATTACTGTTTACTTCAGAGATGGTGATGTCTAAAGACGAGGCAGGAGCTCTGTTCTGGTGGGTAGCTCAGAGACCAGTGCAGAGATGACAAGAGCGTAGTTGTCCCCCTGTCTCTGCCTTGACATCGCCCCATCTCTAAGCAGGACGTACCTATACACTGCACCTCCAGGTGAAGCCTCTGCCTCTTACACCTTCACGTAGCCCAAACCCCTGGTAGCTCCAAAGCAGAAATACTCCTCCCTGACCTGCCAGGAGGTTTCTGCCCAGACAGGGCAGCCCCAAGGTGCTTGTGGGCACGATATACACCCAAGGGCACAACCGTTGCCCTTGGGTATACAAGGAGGAGATAAAAGCATCTTTGGACTCTACTTACATACACGTATTATCCAATGATTGTCATAATAATCCCCTCCCCTCCAGCTGGGATGGGGAGAAATTTATTCTTTTATGAAACAATAAAGGCGATTTAGTTGCCTAAAACTTTACAGCACACAGGTGAACGAGAGCGCTCTCTTTTCATGATTATTTTATTTTGTGTTTGACAGCTGTTTGTCACTTAGGTAGTCCATTACAGGAGATAGCTGATTTTCTGTTGCCTGTTGTTTATAGAGGTGGTCTTTATAACTTGTATTTAAGGGATCTTCTAAAAATGCTAATATATAAAAAGGGAGTCTAATTTGGTTTATGGTTCTTTTCAAGATGAACAGAAACTGGCTTGACTGAGAACAGGGATTTAACACTTCACTACACCCACCCAAATTTAAGGAAATTCAATTAAAAGCTTGAATCTCTAATCTCAGTTACAATGACACACAATAGCTGCGGAGCAAGGGTCAGATCCCATGTTGCAGAAAGGGAGCTGTTGGTTTGGGAGTTATTTGGGGTAGAYGAGGAGGCTGCTCACCTCCTCACAGGCAGATCCAGAAGTGTGCATGAGTCCGAGCTTCCTCAGGGAGCTTTCCTTTCCCTCTGTGCCTCTTCCACCTTCCTCTGTGCTTTGGAGCAGGGGAATGGGTGTTTGTACATGATGTGAAATTCCACTTTGTCTTTTGAGAGATCCGAAGGACAAATAATGTCTTTAAAATTTCCGTGCAATCCTCAAAGACGTTCCCTGGACAGAAAGTTCTGAGCATCTGTTTTCTGAGATCTTCAAAATTGCATGTTATGGAAGATGCATCAGCATTCAAGGACTTAGTCATATGCAGTCTGATGCTCTCAACAATCTCTCTCTCCATGCTTTGCCTCCCCAGACTTCTCTGCAAAGCCTGTGGTTTTGCAGAGGGCTGTGGGGAGAGCTTCCTTCTTCAGCTGGCCTGAGCTCCTCGTGAAGCCTGCGTTAAACACCTCTCCTGCGGTTGTGGTTACCTGCTTTTCTGTCTACAGGGAAGGTCTGTTCTGAATTTTTCAGTCTCAGAGCAGTAATCCTGCATATGTATTGTTCAGATCTTTGCAGGAACTTTTCTCCATTGAGTTGGAAATTAGCATTTCAAATTCTATGGGGGAAAAGTTGCCAAAGTTTTTATATTTTAAGCTTAGAGTTTGGAATGGAATCAAAATATCTAATCCACTTTGCATTCCCTGTTTGGTCTTTCCTTTCTGCCTTACGAATTGGCATCCTTGTCCTTAAGACATAGAGCAATATTGTGCAACTCTATAAGGCTTCTCCCATGAAATACCARAGTAACACTGCACTGATTTGCAACACATTTTCAAATAACTATTGCATTAACATAAGTGACATGAGGTTGTACTGGAAAGAGTTTATGCTCGTCAACTGCTTTACAGGATGACCTCTGAATTATTGGCCAGAAGAGAAAATAGACACACGACTGCTGGGGATGATTTGGGATGGTTCAGTGCTGCCTGTTATTCCTTAAAAGAATGACTGATTTCCATGAGCGAAACAGGGTGGTCCAAATTTTGCACCTTGGCTCAAAGTTATTTTTCCTCCCTTTCTTTTCTTTTTCCATATGCTTTTGGCACTCCTCCTTCCCCGGGGGTGACATTGGAGCTGCCGCGGCTCCCTGGGGGGAGGACAGCCCGGCCGTGCCCGGGCGACAGCAGCCCTGAGCCTGGGTCAAAGCCTGGGCTGGGAGGCACGTGGAAAAACACGGGGCTAGTCTGGGATGTCTAGGGAGAAACGGACAACTGAAATGCTCTTTTGCTGCCTTTCAGGGGTAGTAAAGCTTACTAAAAGAAAACTGTGTTTCCAGAGATGTGTACTAGAGGCCTTACAAGTCAAATCGATTTAATTCTTAGGGTGCTAAAGTGTGAACGTGCAAAAAGCATAGTAAGAATTTCTCACCAAYTGGCACCTTATCCTCAGTGGCTGAGTACGTACTCGATCCATTCTGCATACTAACACCAGGCACCAATTTTAGATCACAGAGACTATGAAGAGTACAGTTTCTAGCTCTTGACTTGCTATATTTTAGTTATGGCAAATAGAGGAAACTGGCGCATAAACTTTTTTCTCCCCCAGCAAGGGAGGTGTCTGCCTCCACTAGCAAGGAATCTCCTACCATGAGAGAGCACTCAAAACAAATTACTGTGGAATACAAGCCATGATTTTTAATCCTATTTTAAAACAAATAAATGTTCAGAATTTTCTTCTGAAAAGGAAGCAAAAAATAATTTAAATTGTGTAATATTGGTTATTATTCTAGCATAAAAGTCTGTCTAGAATTTATTGAGCTGATTTTGCTCACATTGGTTTGGTATAAATAAGCAGTAACTTAGAGCAGAAGAGGATCAGGTCTCCTGCATCTACTCTCCCGTTGTTCTGAAGGGTGAATTCACTGCTGCATAAATCTCATAAAAGGTTTAAAGCCCCACAGCAAAAGTATTAGTAAAGGACGCAGCCATAAGCAGGTTGTGTCATCTGGGATGCGTGTCAGCCTGACGTATTATCTATCGAGTGCTTTGTTTGCAATTGGTAAATACGATGAGCTGCCGGCTTTGTGCTGAAGTAGCACTGCAGAACTTAGCAATGGCTTATCCAGCCGGCAGTGAGCAGGATGAGCCTCTGGTCGCTATCCAGCCGGTTTGTTTTGTTTCACAGGATTGCTAGGGCATAGTTCTGTCCTCCCGCAGTTGATTCCTCTTTTGGGAGCAGACATGGGGACAGCTAAATGCATRTAATGCATGTATAGCCCTACTCCAGAGATCCTACTGTCCATGGTTTGGGCAGTCCTTCAATATATTTGCATGGGCCAGGGCTGGGTATGTGGTTACCTTTAAAAATAGGACAATAACTTCAATGTGTTTTCAACCAGAAAGCAGAGAAGGATTTAGAAAAAAATACCAGGAAAAGAAAGCGTATGTATCAGTGTTGCCAACTCACAGCTGACCTACCAAGCAGCAAACGGGCAACTAAATAAGGGCAACGCAGAATAGCTAAAATGAGCCATGTTATCCCCTGGCTATCACAGCATCGCTGTTCTCCAGCTGAGGACCCAGCATACAGCCAGTTTCATCAATAACTGTGTGATACCCGCGGGCCCTTGAGCCTGCACCGAACAGGAATCCTGGGAGAGAGCCCGACCCCGGCGTGCCAGCCCATCCAAGCCCATCGTTTTTATCCCAGTTCATGGAAAAATTATTTTAGATCATCTCATCACTTTAAACATTTTGGTAAGTGTTAATATACTTTCAGCGCAGTGGAAATAATCACCATATGGCTGTAAGATTTGCCATCTGTCCAGAGATGCTGAAATACAATTAGTCCATGTAGGCCATTTATCAATCTATAAGTGACAATATTCACAGTCCTGGCAACTTTGGCTGCTGACAGAATCAGCACTTGTATAGGCCTACCTGTCTGGCCTTATTACAATCAATATATAAATGAGACAGAAAAAAAATCACGTCGTTCAGCTGTGTCCTTCACCCTTGACAGAAAGA
This sequence comes from Oceanodroma leucorhoa, assembly GCA_030449065.1. Taxonomy (NCBI): domain Eukaryota; kingdom Metazoa; phylum Chordata; class Aves; order Procellariiformes; genus Oceanodroma; species Oceanodroma leucorhoa. Next base: position 4,669,595 of record JASVER010000034.1, read on the forward strand.
AAAAAAAAAAAAAGTCTATATTGGTGTAAATGAGACTGAGGAAATGTTATGCCATAATTTTTGTAGCATTAATTGGATTTTTATGTCTAGTAGACCTTAATTTCATAAGGCAAAGCCAGATTTACTTGCAGTCTTTCAATCAAGAAATACCAGCAGGACAAAGTATGTCACAGGGGAAAAAATTATTATTAAATCCTCTCCTGTTGTATTAACTTCCAAGGCACTAAAAGCTAAATGTTAGAAACATGAGAAATGTGATCATTAGCATGATACAGGTAAGATTTTATTCTTCCAAGGTTTCTTATTGACTTCAGAAAAGTGAGAAGATGGCTTTTCAGCAGAGTGAAAATTTTTGAAATAAGGTCAAGGCTTTTTTATTTTAAAATTACTAATGATCTGATACTACAAGGGCTCTGACTTCTGACCGCTGCTGCAGAGCTAGCCCCTGGCGGGTGTCCTAGCTTGGCTGCTCGGGACTGTTAGCCTCCTTAAAACTTGGGTTAGGTTTGTAATGGCTAATGCATATCCAGAAAATAACTTGAACTTTTTATTTGGTTTTAYGTATTATTCGGACTCATCTTGTGTAATAAGTTTATAATAAGAATGTGTGCTATGTTTTTTTATTCTACAAATTTTCAGCCAGCCCACACTAATTTTTGAGACTCTGCTGACATAAGAATGTCATTTTTTTCACATATTTGCATTATAGCCTGTAGTTATGGAACCTGCATAGCATGAAAAATGCTGATACTTGGAATTAAATCCTCCCATAGCCCACACCTCGTATAACCTGTACCTTGCATAACCCACAGAGTTGGAGGCATTGGCAGGCAGAAATCAGAAGTGCTGAGGGAGCAGGACTGCAGGGGTCAGAAATAGGGGGCTGTTGAGGTTCAGGATTTTCTGGGATAAATTTCTCCCAATATTACCTGCAAATATGTGCAGTTTGCTTTATTGCGGTGTTAGCAAGTTGTAGGGGTTTAGTTTTGTGTTTTTACTGGAGTGGCGTTTTTTGTGGCAAGGGGAGTAGTGGGGTGTTTTTGTTTTGTAGATACTGTTTTTCATGTATAACCTGGTGGTTAAGTTTTTCAGATTTAGTAGTTTTTCTCTCTGAAGCTCAGATTACCAGAGGATCTTCACTTTTGTGCTGGGGTTGCTGACAGCTTTTTATACCAACAAATAAATGTACATATCTGAGATCTGTACTGTAAATCTGATGGCAACAGATGGTTTTATATTTTTAAAGATTAAAGTGAATAACATCAGAAATTTCCTTTGTATTTTTATCTTGAAGCAGAGGAAATGTGTCATTCTGTGAGCTTATTGGCTGCTAGTAAATACATTAGTTTCAAGAACCGTGTCGCCSTGTTCCTTAGAGAGGTGCTGCCTGTGTGCTAGCAGCAACCAAAATACTCTGGTTGTTGATTCTATTAGTCTATTAAAATCACCAGAAAATGGAAATCCGCTTTTTTCCAGATAGTCTAATTTAGACTGCATTCAGTGGGGAATGACGCGGGCTTTAGCTGTGCTCGTTTATGCCCAACACCTTGCCCTTTCCCGACGGCAGCTGTGGGGTTCCTGGCTGTGAGCACAGGGGATGCGCTTGCACTGGAACCTCTCTGCTGTTTTTAATACACCGTCTTTGGTGGTCTTGACTACATTTGGTGATTTTTGTCTTCTAGATGGTTTGCTCTAGAAGGAGGCTGGTAGCAACAAATCTGTTTAAACGTGGCAGTGCTGTTGCCAGCCCGGTGCTGTTATCAGCACGGGCACAAGTTGATACATGTACCAAAACCCGGTGCAGGCATTGGTTTGCATCTTTCTAGTCCCCTACAGAGTAAACTGCTTACTCTTTAATTGCTTTTAATTTTTACATGCTTAAGTTTCATTAAAGGCATGCGTCCCTGTATTAAACCATCTGTTGGCACCCTTTTTCTTGCTGTCTGATAAAGCACTCAGACCCGAGTGTTGTATYAGCCGGGTGCTTTGGCAGCATCTCCGGTCACAGTGTGTACCCAGCACAGGGTGCGTGCTGTGCCCCGCGTGTGCTGCCTGCACGTGGTGGTGGCCACCGGGACGAGCAAAGCCCTATCATTTTCTTCTGACGTTACGGTTGGTAGAATTCCTTATTTGATCCTTTAGGCACTAGATCAAAAAGAGTTATACAACTTGTTCTTTAAACTAAGCTGATTGGCTTTTTTTTTTCCCCTAGTATAAGTGGAAGAAAAGCCTCAGGGGAGAGCATTTGAATAGGGTATGGGAAAGCCTATCGATAATTACATGCATGGGTTAGTGCACAGAAGTACTCCCCTCCAAGGATCCGCTTAGTTTTGTGGCATTTGAAATAATGGAGTGTTTGATCATATTATTTTGCAATAGTGAAGCTGTGATTATGCTACTGATTAAAATCAACTTTTCAGATTTCTTTGTGCAAAGATAACCTCATCTGCCATGCAAATTCTTATAGCATGGGAGAAGAAAAAAGTCCTAAACATAAGGATGCTGCCCTGGTGGTGTCAGTGGGTTTTACATCCACACACACCTGGTCTTTCACTTCAATCTTAGGTTTGTAGGTACAATGTATTTTGATCATCTGTCCTCTGACATTTAATCTCTTCATTTTAAAAATAAACACCAAATAGTGCACACAACTTCAAAGTATCCCCAGCCTTCTGCCACACAGAAGATAGTGCAAAGGATTAATAATAATAATAAAGACTCCACTAGCATGCTAAAGGATTTTCCTGCTGGTTTACAAACGCAAAATAAATTACTCTCTTCCTCCAACATTGTGTTTACATTATTTTCTACTCTCTGATCATTTCTCACCAATGCTAACTCTAGCTGTGTATGGTGTCTGATGGGGGTGAGGAGGCTCAGGAGCAACTGGGGCTGCTGGCACCTCATGTCCCCCAGCAAGGCCCGTGCTGGGGGCTCCTGGGCAGCGCTTGTGGGGCGGGTGAGGGCTCCGAGCAATGCTGCCTCCTGGTTTTGGCTGGTGCTCGAGGAGCTTGACACAGTTCAGATCTGTACACTGGCTCCTTATTTCTCCTTTGTAAAACAAACCAGCCAACCCCCATGGTGTTTTACCCGTGCATGAGAAAATTCATGGTGGCACAGAGCTGCAGAGCCGTGGTTTCGTTCAGGTTCGGTTGGGCTGCTCTGACGGCAGCAGAGGCTGATGTGTACCCCGTGGGGGTGAGCTGAGTGCCTCCCACACATGGGGTACCCCTGGGCCGGCTCAGCCCTGCACACCCCGCCGTAATGAGCTCCTGTGGGGTCCCTCCTGCTCGAGCCTCCCTGCGCTGCGGCAGAGGGTCTCGCCGAGAGCTTYCCAGAGCAGCCCCTAACGTGTCAAATGCAAGGCTAGTGCGTGCCGGCGCTTCATCCTTCCTAACACCGGCTGCATGGGGTAAATTTTGGTGCAAGCGTGCGGGTCGGTGAGCCAGAGCCCCGGGAGCTGTAACAAAGCCGGGGTTTCCCGGGTTTGTGTCCGGGTGGGGACGGGTGGCACYGGGCAAGCGCAGGGGGAGGCTGCTCTCCCTCTCCCACAGACTTCTGCTCTCTACTCCAAATTTACACTTTCAATTTACAATGGCAATCTCTCGCTGAAATATTACAATGCAAACATTGTGCCACAGAGGAGGCTGTGCTAAAAGCATTAACTCTACTGGAGCTGGGGCGAACTCAGAGGATGTAATTTTTAGCCGATCCAGAGAAATAGGAAGGCTTTGGGGGTCTGTTTATGTGCTGATGCAGCCTCACTTGTCAACAGGGGTAGGAGAGATGCTGGGGGTAAACAGTGCAAGTATTTTTTTCGGTTTAATAGGGTTTGAATTTATCCCTATGAAAATGGGAGGCTGTGTAAACATTACCGGGGGTGCAAATTTATGGACCCTCTTTCAATGTCTTCTCAGGAATAATCTCTGAAATAATCAGAGTAACACAATTAGTTCACACGCACATGCCTCAACTTGTTTTTTTCTAATAAATAACCTTACCTATGGAGGATTAGTTCAGGGTTCTCTCAGTTCCTGTCACTTATGTATGAGTGTTTATTCACAGTGTCTTGATAGGTTAATAGCTCTCTGGAGATAGCCCAAAAATAAAGTGTGAGCTTTTTCACTGCCCACATTAAGCCTTTTAATTTGTATATTGACTTCATAAAGGCATAATGGTATTGTGAGACCTCACAGATGTTACAATGATTTTCATACCGAGGGCTTTTGTCCTCAAGATTTATTCTTTCGGACTTACTCAGCTGCAAATCAAAAATGAGTTTAATTAACGTCTGTGCTTTTAACAGAAAAATCCTCTTTAGCTAGCTGGTTTTTTTCTTAATTTTTTCTAAGTAACTGGAACTATTACGTTTCCTACAAATGCAAGAAGCACATTTGCTAATTACCTTCTGTCTGTTGAAATAATAATGCCTGTAAAAGAAGGTAGCTAAAAAGATGGATTTTTTTTCATGAATTTCATATATTTCTGCAGGTGAGTTGATATCTAATCTAGTATAAAGTGGGCACCAGAGAATCATGACTGTGGTTATTTGAACGAGTTGCACGACCTTGCCCTCGATTAGCGCTGCTGCCAGATACAGCACTTCTTTTCAACCTCATCGCGAGCAGATTGGTCTGCCTACAAAATAGGCATTTCAGCAGCTGAAAGACTGAAAAGAAGACCTTTGAGTAAATTATATTTTTAAAATAGCTGTTTCTCTTTCTTGTTTTCTCTTTTTTTAGGGACGGTGTAATTTCTGTCCTACTAGTCTGTGTTTTTCAGTTGTTCCCTGTTCCCTTCTGTGTACTCGCAGTTCCACCCTGCAGCAGGGAACACCACTGGGGAGCGCAGGGCTTGGCTACCAGAGTACCGACAAATGCAGTTTAAGCTGTGCCTGCATTTTTTTTTTTTTTACGGAGACAAAAAGAGCAAAAACTGACTGCAGTTGTTCCCTGCTAGCCCAGYCTATCGCTCTGGGGCTGTTCTCCCGTCCCTGGTGTACAACAGATATTAAGGCCTCCCTGTTCTTCCTGCCCTGTATTGCTCAGGGTTGCTTCTTCATCCTTCCAAGTAATTTTTGCTGTGGAAATACCTGCATTAGGAGGACCATTTGCACTGCAGGACAAATGGGAGCTGCCCAGGTCTGTGGAGCCGAGCCGCTCTGGGCAGACCCGCATCCAGCCACGAGCGCTGGGCTGCAGGCGGGTGGTTTGTGGCTGGCATCCTGTCCCGCCTTCCTCCACATCATGTAGGAACGGTTGTTGAAACCACCGATAGCTTCTCTCTGGTCTGTAAAGACTGTTAATTTTTACAATAGACTCTTTTGTTGAGTGGTGAATATTCAGCTGTTGATTTAGCCTTCTAAATTCGCGTAGTCAAAAACTTCCCTGGGTAGAMGATCTGGTATAAAACTGCCCTGCAATGATAGCGATAGCAAAGCTGCAGAGAGGAAATGAGGCGATTTAATTTTATTTCCAGGCTTGCTACTGGCTCTGTTRTCCCGGGATGCCATCTCACTCTCAATGGCTGTTTCCTCAGGTGTAAAATGGAGCCATTACCCACCTGCTTGCTTCACGCTATGAGTTTTGCACCCTTGCAAGTTGAAACAGGCTCTTCRCTTCTGCTGGTTGTGTATGCTGGCAGCCGGCACCAGAACCTGCCTGTCGCAGCTAATGAGATCTGAATGACCTGGATTAATTAGCATATGCCAATTTGGGAAGGGAGCAAGCTGCCTGCTTTTGTAATGCCGTTTCGCTGCTACCACATCTGTAAAGTGTGCGGGTKTAGCGTTTGCCTCTCCCCAGCTCTGCCTCTTGCCCGTGCTGGCTGGGCCCAGCCTGCCGTCCTGGTCCCTGACCCCAGCCGTGAACYGGGCAGTGATGGACGTCGAGGTTACAGTATCTCAGGGAATTGGGCTGAGAGAGCTGAATTTGCTTTGTTTGTGGCGAGCGTAAGGGGGATGACTTGTCTTGACTGGAGTGCGTGCGGTGAGGCGAGGAGGGATCCTTCGACTTCGTCCTCAGTCATCATTAAGAAGCTAATTCGCGTGGTTTTCCGCTTCCTGAAAAAATTTGATCCAAGATGGCACGAGCCTTCAATATGTAGAGGTAACAGGCTGGAGGATAGCGGACTCTCTTTTGCTTTGGGCAAAGATTAATTTTGTGTACAAATTGCAGYGGGTGTGCTAATTACCACGTGCAACACCATGAACTGTAACTTCTCCCCACAGCAGTTACGTCCTTCATCAGAGGTCTGCCTTTACTTGGATTTTGGTGTTTTGGGGAGAGGGGTTGGTTGTTTTYTAAAGTTTGAGATATGCATGCATGAAGTGAGTAGTGTTATGGGTAGATGAAACAGTATTTTCATAGGTAATTTTTAGGCATCATTACTTGCCTGGACTTTCACTGAAATGAGAGTTTCAAATAGGAGAAAAATCTCCGTCCATGCACTCAGGGGCCATCATGCAACAGTAAAATCTAGACAGGCAAGGCAGCAGCAGCCTGGCAGGGCAGCTGCGCACCCCGAGCCATGGGGACCCCYGGTGCCAGCACTGCTACCGGCTGAAGGGGGACATTTGGTGACTTCTGGGGTCTTGGGGGAGTGACTGGAGAGCTTGCTGCTTTCCAGGGGCAGGATATATTTATTCAGTTTTGTTTGGCACCGAAGGCACGGGTTTGCCTCGCTGATGTGCTCTTAGCCTTTGGAGCTGTGCATGCATTTTTGAGGAGTCGGAGGCGCAGATAGTGCTCGGTGGCTTTGGGAGCTGGCGTCGTTACCGTCCCACCTTCGCACCGGAGTTGAGGGTGGCTGTGAGGTGGCCCGGGGGCAGAGCCGCGCGCGCAGCTGGCCGCGCCTGGGGAGGGGTGGTGTGGGAACAGCACTCCTCTTTTTAGCAACGTTGCTTATTTTTGCATTATTGTAAATAAATACAAATGGCACTCCAAACTACATTATATGTGAAGATATACATAAAGGATTAGTTCTTTTTATTGCACTGTCAGGCAGTAGTAGTGATGCTCAATCCAAATAACTATTGACACCAAGTTTGTCATGTTGCRTTTAGCAGATTTTTTTTGTATCATGACCAGTGATGGCGGGTATGTCACAATGTAGGATTTTGCATTCGTATCTACTCCTCTTCTTTCTTGAAAGATCCTCATTACCTAATACTTGTTATAGCAGATCACTGCAGATCTGCTGGCGCTGTCAGGTAGTATAAACCTCAGTGTGTGCATGACGCTGGCCTGTAGCAGGAAGCACCACGTTCCAAAAACTCTACACTGACGTGCTCTCTGCAGGCATGTGCATCCTTCACCAAATGGCAGCGATATGAGGACATGTTCTTTTAAAATACATATTTATTCCAGTTAGTAAAATAGGCAGTTAATGCAAATTTGTCTAGTATTAGTGTGGAGAGAGCACAAATAATCTTGTCCTGTAAACTAGGAATCCTTATCCCAGAAATTTTGTGTGATCCGTTAATGAAAGTTTTAGCAAAATGTGCAAATAGTGGTTTTGCCTCTGGTGGAGTACCAGAGCTCCTGACACAAATACGTTTGATGTTCCAGATCCTACAACAAGTAAAGGAGCTTCTTTGTTCTATTTACTGTTCGGTCAGCGCATCCACCCAGTGTGCACTGGAGACTTTGCAGATTTAAAAGAACTTGGGTGCTGATCCCGCAGGCGCCCACGCGAGTCACTGTGGTGTATTTACTACCAAAAAAGATTACCCCAATACAGAAATGTTCACATCATCGGTGCCTTGTCCAGAGCCGGAGCCAGCTCCACGCGGCCCCGCGTGTGGCTGGGGCGCGGGGGCAGAGGCTCTCCCCGATGCCGGCTGGCCGCCCAGCCAGGGCTCGCCGTGCCGCGGCTCCGTCGGCCACCGAGACCCCACAGCCCTTACGGTGCTGGCTGCCAGTCAGCAAAGGCTCTTCACAGCTGAAGTGGTTTATATCACTGGTTGTGCTCATGATTCAAATGATAAACAGGGAACTTTGAATTAAATAATTTGAACTTTTCCTAAGTGAGAGCTCATTCCCGTTGATTAGGAAGAGTAATGTAAAACACATGGCTTGCAGCTAGTCACACACTTGTAAAATTTGGCATGGTTGTATATTAACCAGAAAGTGATACTGTATCTCACACAGCTGTGGATGCAGTTAGCTCCAGAGTCTTGGTTTTTGCTTTTTAAATTCTTCAGAAAAGGTTTATGACATATTTCTACATTAATGGAGAATGATTGGGTTTTTTTTTTCTTCCGATTTGTCTCATATGACAAAAGGACGGAAATTAAAAGTCAACTAAAATGCATAAAASCATGACTGGAAAATTGCAATCATATTTATAAAACATGCTGGCCATATTTAATAATAAAAAAASCTTATCAAAATGCATTGTCTGTCTTAATCTGCATTATTAAACAAAGAACTATTAGCTATAATTTAGGTCTCCATTTGCTACTTTTCAAGCAGCTTTACTCTAAACAGTGGATGTACTGTCAAATTGATTTTTAAACAGTTTTTTTTTTTCTTAAGAGTATTTAACCAATCGTTAACAACTTTGGTTAAAATTCATGAGATTTTAAACATTCATAAATTCTCTTTGTCTTCTGATTTATGAGTCCACAGGCTGGCTGGCAGCGCCGCTGCTCCCTGCCTCCCCGGGCAAGCGGGCAGTCTCACGTAACGGCCAGCCTACAGTGGCTCAAATGGCTCAGGATGTGCTGCGGGAATTTCACGTTAGACTTGCTGTTGTTTTAAGCATAAAACTTGATAAATCACTGATAAAATGAAAAGGAAAGAAACCCTGGAAAACAAAGTCATTCCTCTATCAGTAAAGTGCTTTCTTGAATGTCAGAAGTTGCAAGTGAGTAACGCAGAATAATCCTTCTCAATTTGGAGCTCTGTAAGGCCGTGGTGAATGTTTTAAAAGTGTCCAATTCAGYATTTCATTTGAAAATTGAGTGCCACAGTTTTATGGTTGCCTGTGTGTGCTTCACTAGTCAAAGGAGTTTGGGATGCAATGAAGGAGGATATTTCCCCCCCCATGTTAAAAGCTGCACCACTGGAGTTTGTCAGCGCTGTTGGCTTTGCCGACCCGCCGTGGTGTGAGGGAAAGCATGGTGGCACCGGCTCCTGGTGCCGGTGGTGCCGGCTCACGGGCCCTGCTGATGAGTTTGGGCTCCTTGGGGTAACAGCGCAGACCTGCGGGTAGATTCGGCAGCAGGGAGTGCGGCAGAGGCACGGCCGCAGGAATGCATCATCTTTTCTTAATTATTACGAGCCAACACTGGGAAATCCTTCCAGGAGGTTGTGTCCTGGGGGTGCTGCATCTGCTCCAGAGGGTCAAAAACCAGTCCTGGGGCTTTGCTGCCTTGTGGAGCCACCTACGGCAGAAAGGTCAAAGGCATATGTGGAGAACAACCAACTGGCCCTTCCAATTTGAGTCTCAACGAAAGGTCAACAGCTCACTTATCTTGAATGAGTTAAAATGCTGAAGTTTACAGATTGCATTTCCATTTTTTTTAGTAATTTATCAACTAGCACACTATCACTGTGAGTGATAGGGCTGCTGTTTGTACCCAGGAAGATAAACTGCACTTTTTTTTTGGTTTAAAAATCATAAGGATTAGAAACGTAGTCAGGTTTTGCCTTTACTTTTTAATAAAAGCCCCACATGAATGGATAGATGGCTATCTCAAGCCCTGAGCTTCATTGTCCATTAATTTATCCACTTGGATGCATGTATACAGCTCCTGTTGATAACAGTAGCTGCTACAAGACTCCTGAAAAAATGGAGATAGATAGTTTTTCCCTTCATTCTACTTTTATTATCTCCAGATTTACTTTATATGCTTACTGCTCCTGCTGCAGAGAGGCCAGGCATAGTTTTAACAGTGTTTTCTGGTATTGTCAAGATGAGTTAACAGAGTTAAAGTTGTTTGTGGAATAGGTTTGCGTGGAGAAAACTTCTGAAAGTTTAGACTGCAATATGTGGGTCATATTACCATTAGCAAAAACAGTTATTAGTAGAATCCATTAAAAATATAGAGCTAAGTAAAAGGCAAAATAAATTCAAAATTACTCTTCACTCAGAGAAAGTACGTATTTTTAGAGTAAAAGAGTAAGCAGCTTGGGGGAAACTTCCCTTCCCTGCATTCCTTATTGCAAACTCCATGACCTTCGTGGGTGTTATGCTGCTAATCCTGTGTAATGGATGATGGAAATACTTTAAAAATGTTACGGAGACCTGCCCCTTCTTTCCTCCCAGCTGAGGACAGCATCGACTTTAGCATGTGAAAGGAGAGTCAGGTTCAATGAGTTGCTGATAAGGAAGAGCTGAAGCAAATGCTACTCTTTCACAGCTGTAACATGACAGTCCCATTGTAATTTCGATTTGTTTCATGTAAGTATTGTACAGGGTTCAGCACAGCTGTCCATCCAGAAACCTGCATGGCAGCCCCTGGAAAAATTTAAAACTTTGCMTATGTCTTGCAAGGAAAAAAACATTGTTCATTTTCTCCCTCCTGAGGTCTTGCTGGGCTTTGCAGGCTCACTCCATCTTTCCTGAGCTAATTCTACACTTAAATCACTTCCTCTCTTTGACATTCGTAAATTTACTCCCCTCGATTTTAATTTAACTGCAATGATCAAGATCACGTGTGATGTTTGATACAGTTCCTACGTACAGTACCTGCAGTTGTTCTGTTCTAAAAATGCACAAGTTGATATACAGGAGCTGAAGAATATAGAAATCTTAATAAAAACATAGTTCCAAAACTATGGGACCGAGAATAATAGAAGAGAATTATTTATATGAATAGGAAAGAATAGCATATGAGAGCGAGAAATCTCTCTAGCCTTTCACCTACCTCTTTTCATTTGCTTTGTGCAAAATTCAGCCTGGCAACCTTTTCAGTTTCCATGTGGTAAACATTTTTGGGCGGTAACTCTATTGTAGTACAATTGTTTTAGAATCCTGTCATAATTCTGTCAAGTGTAACTATTCATAATATAGTATTTTGTATGCGATAAGAATATATTGAGCAATACACTTAATATAGTCCATTATATACTGCAGCTTTTAAGAACTAAAAGCATAAAAATGTATATAAAAGCACAGTAAAGCTTGATTTGCAGTTCACTTCTAAACTTGGATTAAAGGTATAGTTGGAAGTGAATTTAGTTTTATGGCCTTTAAGTAAGTCTTAATTCTGATCTTCAACCTAGATGACTTTGTGTGTATCACGTTTTGTTCTTTTGGTCCTGCATCTTCTCTGCATTTACGTGTGATTTGCATTGTCACGTGTTGAAGGTAAAACAAAACCCCTCCACTGTGTGCACAATTCTCTTGATGAGAAGAAGCATCCGAGGAGGGGTGGCATTTAGGAACGGGGTGTCAGGGGCAGTGCGTCAGCCACCGAGAGTTGAACTGAAAGGCAATATATATCAACACAGGGTTTTGGTTGTGTTTCTTTTCCCCCTCGTTCCCTGGGGTGATTGACTATTTTTGCATCTGATGAAATTTGCATGCACATCCACAGAGCAGTGGGATTCTAAGGATAGAGATTAATATTTCAGTAATTATACCGTGCCTGTACATTGCTGGAGTCCTTGGTGCATCCTCAGAGGAGCCCTGGCTGTAGGTAGCGGTTCACAGGAATGTGTGGCAGAGGAAATCCAGCCATGTGGTGCTGCTTTTGGCAAAATACGTGGATGGGGAAAGAAAGAATGCATGTGAGTGTCCTTCCCTGGAAATAAATATTTTGAGGAAAAGGTGGGTACTGAGTTAGCGTAACATGGGGAGAAAAAAGCCGATTGCTTCCTGGGCTATGGCAGTAACTTTAGGGAGCTGGATGTCACTGAGCGATGCCAAGGAGAGGTACTCAAGGCTGGATCATGGCTCGGCAGCGTCACTGCTCTGCCTTTTCACTTGGGGGATTGCCAGGCGCTCACTGGCTTGTGCTTTCAACATGCCTGGTCAAGGCTGGGCTTCTGGGACATTTCATCTTCCGCAGACTCATGCATCCATTTCTCCTGTCCCTCCCTATTCCAGAGAACAGCCCATCTTCACCACCAGAGCCCATGTCTTCCAAATTGACCCCAGCACGAAGAAGAACTGGGTTCCCGCAAGCAAGCAGGCTGTAACTGTTTCCTACTTCTATGACAGCACGAGAAACAGCTATCGGATTATCAGTGTGGATGGAGCCAAGGTAGGAGGCTGATGGTACCCCGGCGTGTTTACTGTGCTGAGAGGATCGTGACTGTCAGCCCTGGCTGAAGATAGACGTAGATGGGCTACATTAAGCACTTAAGTTCATAAATATTCACTTTTTTTTATATTATCCATTATGGACACTTGTAGTGATAATTGGAAAAACACAGGGCACCTTAAAAGTGATTTTGCCAAACTTAATTGATTTTATCTCTGACTAGTTTGACTTCACGATCTTAATGAGCCAAGAGCTTTAAGTGTCCAAATTGAGTCTGTAGCACAGTATCTAAAACCACCACCCATATTAGGTCGATAAGGCTGAGGCCTTTTTGGTGAAAAAATGTTCTTTTTAAAGGGAATGAGGAGACTGATATGTGCAGACTAGAGCTTTTAATGTAAATGCCAACTGCATATTCACTTTTGTCTGGTTGAACTGTTTACAGGTTAGCACTTAATTTTCTTCAGCTTTTGCATTGGAGTTCATCAGCCTTAGGTGACATATTAGACATGAAGACTTCCCTCCTCCCCACTCTTTTTTTCTTATTTTGTTTTGCATTACCAGATAGTGTGCTGAAGTATTTCCTGTAAGAATCCCGATCAGTCGGATTGAACGGGTTGCTCAGACAACTGTTTTTATTACATACTAGATTTATCCCTCTGGTTAGTCCCTCCAAAGTAACTTGTAAGGTGACCGCTTTCCCCTAGCAGACCCCAGTCAGAGGTATAAGTGAAAACATTTCACTCATGTATGAAAATCATCGGTCATTTCTGCCAAAGCACAAACCACAGGGTAATGAGACAAGTTTACAGCCTGTTTATCTGTGTTCCTGTTTGGGTGAGGATGTTAAAATATCATTGTCCTGGGAGAGACACATCACAGAAATCATCCCTTAATAAAACTTATCTATTTGTCATGCCTATTCCACGTACTTGTTTTTCCAAACATCTCCTGTGCTATATTTGGTTATATATTAGCTTATAAATCAGCCATACTGCCTGCTTAAATTGATGGTAATGTTTCATTGACATCGGTACAGCGTTAATGTATCACCATCATTATGCTGTTTGTGCCAGTGTGTTCATTTCCAGAAACACCAGCTAACTGCCCCGGCTGCCTCGGTTTGCAGTCGGTGCACACAACCCCTGCAACTTGCTGGGGAAAGCTGAGCCCCCCCAAAATTTGCTTACACCCCGCGGATACTCCTGCTGGGGCGAAGCTGGTGCTGATGGTAGTGGRCTGTTGGCTTTACAAACCCAGGCGAGCGTGATTTCCAAGCCAAAACTGCTGTACTCGCAGCAGTGGGTCGCCTGATTTGTGGATGTGCATGCATGCATTAAGACCAATTAATGAAAAGAAAGTAATTACTGTATGTGGCAGGGGAATCTGCAGGGGCAGCGTATGCCCATAGCCAGAGGTCCTGCCCAGAACTGCAAAGTGTGTGCTGAGGACAAGATGGGCATCCAAGCTTTGCTTTGTAATCTGCCCAAAAGACATTCAAAAGGAACCATCCCCCTGTTTTAGCATGTCCCAGAAGAAGGTGAGCTTTCCATGATTAAAATTCTCTCCCGGGACTTCCCAAGCAAGAATCAATCACTGGCCACGTGAATTATTCCTCTTGTATTGAACCTTTGCTGATTAAGGAACAGGTCGAGAAGAGATGCTGCCTTCACGCTTGTCTCTGGAGAGTCCCCAGTTACCCTGCCTGTCCGTTTTAAGAGTGCTGATTTGGAAAAAAGAAGGGTGTTTATACCCAAATAAGTTAAAAGTTGCTTTTCTCCCTCAAACAACTACTGTTTAGTGTTTTGACCTACTTTTCTAGCCCAAACTGAAGCTGGTTAGGACTGTGAGGAAGAATATAGACAGCGTCGGTTGGTGGTGTCCTGCTTTCTGTACATTTCACTTATTAGAATAGTGTCTTCGTGTGTTGGCAAATACCAGATGGATTAGCATCACAGCATCACCGCGGGCAGAAGTTATCCCTGTTTTAAAGACAAAAAAGCTGAAGCTCAAGTAAATTAAGGGACTTGGCCCTAGAAGGAAGGTGGTGACGAAGAACGTGTATCTCTTACAACTCTCCATCCATGTCTGAACTGCAAAGGGGCTGTTCTAACAGTTTATTTTAGACAAACATATACAATGCACATTGGCTTGCAGAGAAATCTCACTTAAATCCAACTTGTATGCAGCTGTTGGATTAATTTTGGGGTTTTTTTTACCTTATGTTGACATTCCATAGTAACAATAAAAATATTTTAAAGTGACCGGGCATACAGGGCACTTCACTTAAACATTGTTTGTTACCCGGTTGCCTAAGCTTTATTTTACTTTTAGCATTCAATGTATCGCTCTGGCAGCGTGTTGAATTGCAAGTACGCGGAGTAGCATAGAGCTGCTGAAACCCGTGAGTGCTGCTGTCGTGCAGAACACGGGGCAGGCTGMGTACTGTCAACCTGGTGAGTATTCAGTTTCCTCCTGATGCACCACCAACCTGATGGGCTGTGATCCTCRCAGGAGTGGCTTCCTCGGGCTGCTGCTGTCCCTGAAGGTCCGGACCCTCCGCAGTCCCCTGTCCTTCAGCCCCATCCTCCCTTCTCCCAGCAGGCGTAGCCTGTCCCCTTCTTCTCCTTCTCCTTCCTGGCAGGTCCCTGTCCCTCATCCCCAAACCCCCGGGGTGCAGGGCAGAAGGGAGCGGGAGGATTTAGGAGTGGGCTGAAGTGGGGCATTAAGGGAACCGCTGAGCCGCTGTTTAAAGGCATAAATATTGGGAACTCATTTTGTGAGCACGGCTGGCAGAGGGGCGGGGGAGTTGCTTGGCTCTGCTGCCTGGCACAGTAGGACCCTGCCTTCGGGTCCTTACCCGTTTGCCAAGTGGTSGGGAAGGACAGAAGGGCCTGGCTGGTACATGCGGAGGTGGTGAAGACGGACACTGCAGCAAAGAGGAAAATGGGACAGAAAGGGAGTAGGGTAAAGGTGGGGAGCAGAGTGAAGTCAAGGGAGCTTAACTCTTCCCTTGCAGGGGGATATGCAAGAGGCTCGGGCTGAAAGCCAGGAGTCCAGTATGATGGAGGGCAGCCAGGCAAGAGCATGCGCCTTCCAGGTGCCGGGTTTCTTCCAAATCCTCCCAGCCCAACGACAATAAACCCCACTGAAACTCCTGGGGAGTCAGGCACTGAAAAGTGGAGACCCTAGATTCAAAACAGCTTGTGCCACTTTAATTCCTTGTGTTTGCAAAGCTGGAAGAGAATAGGTATTATAATTCCTGTGTCTTTCACAGAAAACCAGGTGCTGTGGACTATAGCTTACAATTTATAGCAAAAGATTTCAAGATACCATACAAGTATGCACTGGATGATGTTAACCAAGATACCGTTACCAAACAAGGGAATATATTAGTATATCTTTTAATTACCTTATAATTGACTTGTATGTTGTCGAGAAACTAATTTCATCATGATGCTTTAAGAAGTTTCTAGCCAGAGGCTGTTTAAACTGCAGCATAATGAATGCTGGAGGAAATGATACAGTAAAATGCAAGGGCACACGCTGATTCAGAGCTAATGAGGCAGCCAAGAGACTTCACTATATGAAAGTGCCCAGGGTTGTGGGCAAAAGTCAACCCTGTTGAAAAATGACAAAATACGCTGATGATGCAGGGAGAACATGAACTCGTAAGTGCCTGGTTGCTGTGTAGTGTGCGGGGAAAGCCACACACAGGGCTCCTCGTCAAAAGTGACCTACATTATTCTGCCTTTTAGAGGCGAAAAGAAAGTTTGAAAGCATGAAAATTGCTCAGACCGATATCCACTGTCATTCTCTGGAATAATGCATGGTAGTGCCCTGGTTGGTGGGTTTGTTTATTTTTTATAAATTGGAAATATGTGTTATCCAAACAATGTAGACATGGGGGAAAGGATGAGAAACTTGTTTCTGTATAGAATTTGAGAAGGAAATACAATCCCTCAGAAACAACCCTCTGTCCTCATTTTCAAATGTTCAGRTGTTGTATTTCTACAGAATCTGTGATTGCAACAGCATCATTTTCATCTTTTGAGAAATAAGTTGTTAATAAGGAACATAAAGCTATCTTAAAAATCAATAGCCAGCAATAAAGTGTATAGTGAGACATTTGGAGATGGCAGCAGCAAAGAAAAGTGACACAGCAAGAGCCGTCTCAGATGCCAGTCCTAAGTTGTGTCTGTGAGATGCTTAAACAGATGACTAGAAAAAATTAAAGGGTTAAAAAGATGAATAGATTGCACGAGTAATTTTGGTAAATACATGAAACAGAAACAAAGACTTTGTGTTTCAGAGGAAAAAAAATTGTCGGCTGACGCATTCCCAGTTGCTAGATCATTTAAAAGAGTTTATTACCTAACAATTACCTTGAATATTGAAGATCAGCAGCTAAGTTGGGCATGAGGGTGTGAAAGTATTGAAGAGAGAACCAGAAAAATTGCTTTTCTGGGAAAGCAAAATTAGTGGGTCTATTTCTGAAGTAAATTGCAATTAGTAAGAATAAGAATATGGGCCAAATTTTGCCAATCAGTTTTCACATAATGTTCCCCAAAGTGAATACAGTACATTATATAGTATGATGAAGCTGTTTGGTTAAGTGGCATATATGCCCTTATAATGGGATCTATCAGTGAGTGTCACAGCAAGAAGGGACAGTATGATTTCCAGAGCAGAATGAAGCTGGCAGAGACAGAGCCCCAGCAGTATGTGGTAGCAGATATTTAGGGAGGTAAGAAGGGGTGATATGTTAAATCTGCTAATATTTGATGTATTTCTGGCTTTCCCAGTTCCTGTACCAGTCCTAATTGCTACCTAATTTAATAGCTGCCCACTTCTTTATGACCATGCTTTTTTTGTTCTCACAACTGGAGGCAGGTGTCCTCAGCACACGGAGAGGAAATTCAGAGTTCTTCCAGTGCTGTGTTCAGAGACTCAAAACAAATCATTTTCTTTGCCCATGGAAATGGAATTATTTTAAGACATAGTTGTTAAAAATATCCTAGAGTATTTTGCCAAAAGGTGACTCTTAGATTTGAGAAGCTTTCCTTTCACAGGAAAAAAATTGCAGGGTACGGTAGCACAGATGAAATTCCTTCATCTGGCTAGTTCTTTATGTTCTTTTTTTTCTTTCATTGACGTAAATTCAGCGATTAAACCAATAGCAACTCTTTCTCAGGAAAAACCTACCAAGTAATTTAGATATTACAAAATTTTTGGCTCTGAATTAAAAAAGGCTTCTGGCAATGCGTACCTCGCCAGGGGCCTGCGTTGGTGTGGCAGCATTTAACTGTGCCTCTAAGACCTCATGGATCTGATTTGCGATAACGTGTAGCAGAAAYGGTCACAGCATCGCCTTCCCTCTTGGCATTCAGAGTATCAGCRTGTGTTCGCCTGACCCTGTGCTCGATGAATTAGGTGGATTGATGTACTGTGTTTTGTATTTTTTAAATACCTAAATTTTTAAAAATACCTAAGTTCTTTTAACTACCTAAATTTTCAGGTTTAATACTTTCGTAGTGAAATGATCAGAGGATGTTTTACAGCTTGGGTAGCCAAAGATAAAGGGATGTAAAAGTACATGAAAAGTGACCTTACAAAGTAGTGTGTTGCCTTTTCTTTTAACGTGTGTAGAGAAATCCTGAATTAAATGCTATGATTTTGAAAGGTGTGGGTGAGCATATATGTGTGTTTTGTCAAAGGCACGGAGATTCTTTTATTTCCAGTTTTTCCTGCCCTAGTTTTATTTATGGCCATCGCTTGTCAGGAGCGTTGTCTCCATCCTGGAGGAGCGCGATGCTGCTGGGGTCCGAGCCGGCTGCCCTGTGCCTGCCGAAATGCCGAGAGGCCCCGCTCCTCACCCTGAAGGTTATTTTGCTGACTGCAGCGCTGGCAGGACTATGATTTCCAGAGAGCCCCTGCTGGTAAGATCTGATTAAACTAGCAGAAAATACTTTTTATTCCAGCTTCTCAAAGCTTTTTTCACTGCTGGGTAACCGAGATGGATATTTCTTTTTTTTTCAAAACTTTTTCTGCCGTGCTCTTTTTTGCCCTTCACGCCATTTCTTCCAGGCTGGGTGGGAAATCTCTTCTTTTCTGGTTGTCCCAGAAAGAGTGCCAGCCATAAAACAGGGGGGTGAGGGGAGAATGAGCTCGATATTACTTACACTTCTGACACTGAGAACCAACACAAAAAGGACCTTTCATCAAAAAGGCAGTGTGTGACACTTGTTACTGTTCAAAGAGCCCAAAAGACATATCCCAGCTTAAGGGTGACGCCACATTAGGGTCAGCCAGTGGAAAGGTGACCAGGTTTTGACCTCTGGAGGTCTGAGTTGACTGGTCCAGTATTCCTGCATTCTTGTCCATACCTGTCCACAAAAGAAACTTTGATATGCCGTAAGAAAASATTTCCAGTACTGGTCTGGCTGATTACTGTAATACAGAAATTTGAGCATATTTGATGGCCTTCATCTTCTCATAGTATGTTAAGTATTTCATGAACTATTGGAGCTAATTTCAACATGATTATTAGCAGTGATACTGGAGCCATGAAAGAGTAATTCCAACAAATGGAACTAATTAACCCCCCACATAAAAGGAAGACCAACTTTTGAAATACAAAAACATGGTATAAAATATAGTTTTAATGCATAATCCTTTCTTCCAGTGTGCACAGTTTGTGTGTATGTTATAATAAACATCTCATTGCTTTTATGCTAGCGAGATGACTATTAAGTAAAAACATTAGTTGTGGTTTTATGATCTTTATATATACATCGTATAATAGATAAGTATTTTACTGYTGAGACAGAGCAACTATAATAATATCAGCATGTATATACTGTGAATCCATATTAGACTCTTTAAAATAATTTGATGCCATTTAATCACTCTCATCAAATGAGTTTGCTTCGTAAGGCAGCTGCAGTGTGGACTTTTCCCAGTTCAGATTTCCCAGCCCGTGCTGGAGAACGATGCTCGTCTGCCGGAGACATGTTCTAGTACCAGTTGTGCTAAACAAAGTACTTTGTAAAAGATGCCTGAAGAGTTTCTAGCTGCTTTTTGCAGTCCCGTTTGGGCTTGTTGTGGCTGTAAATAATGAAGCTGGATTGAGCTGCTCTCTGAGAGGCAGCTGCTCCTTTTGTAGAGTTGTTCTTCATTTTGTATGATGAGCAGATCGAGAGCAGAACATCTGTCCTGCCCTGAGACGTAGTGCTCCAGCCTAACCTAAGCTGGAACTAGTCTCTCACTCAAGACAGTGAAACAACTTGCAGCAAATGATTAATGTTTTTAATAGCTATTTCCTCATTTCATTTAAAGATGTTAGAATTGTGGTGATGCAACTTCCAGATTTTTTAGCATCTCTTTGAATGATTCAGGGGGAACTCTGAATTTAAGGAAAACTTGCCATCGGTGGGTGATGCTGGTGCCTCCTAGGCAGAGGTTGCTGCTCTGGCGAAGGCCGGGCTGCGGGTGCCGGCTCGGCAGCAGCCCTGCAGCCGGGGTGCGGGTGTGGGGGCAGGAGGGTGTCTGCATGGGGTGGCCGGTTGGGCACTGGGAAGGTGCGGGCTGTGTCCAAGGTGTTACGCTYCAAAGGGATCCTGGGGAGATATAAGTCATTTGGCCTGTGGAGTATCAAAGAGAAGTGTCAATGTTGGCATTAGTGGAAGTTGAAGCAGGGCAGATGCAAATAGGAAATGAAATGCACATTTTAAAACGAGAATCAGTATCTGTGTGGGGTGAGCACACTGAGGTGTGCACTGGATCCTTCTGCTACATAGACCACRACTTCACATGAATGAAATTAAGGGAAGTAACAGTCCCTGATGATCTTAAAATATTTGTGTTGTCTGTTTGTGGTGTGCTTGGCTTGACTAAAGTTACTTGAGTTTTTATTTGTCTCTAAATGTTAAAATAACTTGAGAACATTTTCTTTGGAATTTGGTGATGAAGAAATAAAGCATGAAGGAGAAGCAGAGCTGTCAACCAAGGATGAGGCTACCCACTTGCATCATCCTTTATTTGCTTAAGGTGTTATCAAGTATTCAGAAATTCAGGCTGAGRGGAGGTGCAGGATTTAATAATTGGGAGGACAGTACATTGCCTGGAGTTGTGTCTGCAGGAGAATTTTCAACAGTTGCCAAGACTGGTTTAGATAGGTAGAGCTAGTAACATTGGGTGCGCTTGTGTGGACAGGCCCTTGAGTGTTCAGGGGGTAAAAAAAAATACTGTTAGGGCTTAACTGCAATGGTAATTTCAGAGTTGCTGATACTGGTGGAGATGAGCTGGGAAGGGAAGGAAGAATTAAAAATGTTTGCACAAACAAGACCTGGGGCTTCAGGTGAAAGAGAGCTTGTCAAAAGCTGAGAAATGGAGAAAAGTAAATGCCAGGAAATTTGGTGGGTCCCTTGAGACTGCATCAACCAGAAATCATGATCATCTGCTGAGGATGTGTTTCGGTTTAAAAAAAAATAACTGTCTAGAGCTGTAGAACTCATATTACTTAAATGTTTCTATATTAATCTCTTTCCAAGTTATTAACTTTGAAATGTGAAAAATCCTCTGTTCATTGTCTGGATTATTTCTGGAAGTAAATGCTTCAGAAGCCGGTTAGTAAATGTAGGAGAAAAGATAACAAGGTGCTGGCAACAGCTGTATCCTTGATAGAAGAACAGAAGCACATCTGCCACTGTTTGATCCTATCTGGATCATTTTTCTGCTTGTATGTACAGTGCGTGTGTCACTGGCTCTGGAAAGACCACACACCACTGAAGCCAGCAGATTGCAGAAACCTTTTCAGAAACCCACTTTGTTACTCTTTAAAAAGAGAAAAAAAAAAAAAAAAAAGGAAAAGATAAAAATCCATGCTAGAGGATTTCTTGCTGCACCGCTCACCGACAAGCAGGGAAGCTTTGGTCTGGGTAGATTTTTCCTTTCTAGAACCTCGCCATAAAATTTCTCAGAAAAGCTCTGTTAAAGAAAGTGTTTCAGCACCTAACTGCCTCACACAGAGTTGTTTCTGATCACCAAGCTCGACTAYGAATGTGGCATCTGAACGTGCCAGAGAGGTAAATGTGATGTTACTGTAAAGAAACCTGGAATCATGCAAAGGATGCCTAGTTTAGGTCATGGTCCTTGAACTTAGCAAAGCTTTTGAAGAATCTTGAACAAATTTTTGGTGAAAATAATCCATGCCTGTTGAAAACTGAGAAAAAATTCAAAGTTTTTGGTAACATCATCAACACAGGCACAACATGGTAGAGTTTACAGATGCTTTCTCTCATCTTTTTGGTTTCATTAGCTGATCAAAGCAAAACCTGTGGGATGAGAGGCAAATTTATAGATGGTAAAAACTTCCATACCTGCTCACCAGACTCCAGGGAGCACAGTGGTGCTCAGCTTGCTTGTGGGTTTTGCATTGTGCTGCCTTTTTCTTCCAAAAGGAATTATAAGGGGGCTGAGGAACCTTGTGCCCAAAGGTGAACTGAGCACATGCTCCATCCCCTCGAGCTTTCCACAGCCTCCTCCCAGGGTATTAGGGACTTCGTCAAGAATTGCAATAAATGCAGCACTGGTTAGCTGTTGGTTTCCTAATCTGGGGTTTTCACTCCCTCTTTTTTTAAGTTCAGCTACTGAAAGTAATAAAGAATAGTTCCTATAAGCTATGCTTTATGAAACTCTAAGGATTGCTTGTCCACTGAAACAGCTATATAAAYTGTTTGTTCCCTTCTCCCTCCCCCCTGCTGTAGTGCCAGAGGTATCTGATACTTGGAAATCCCTATTCGGAGAGTTAATGTATCAGACATGCTAATCAAGTCATGCCAGATGGAGTTTATAAATAAACTACACTGCATTGTGTATTCTTAAAATTTGAGCATCAAACATAATTCAAGGCAATATTTTCCTAGTTTTACAAAAAAAGCCCAAACATCACTTTTTCCTTGATTTTGGATTGTGAAGTCGCATCCAGTGGCACAGTGATGGTTAGATGGAAAATGAGGAATAGTATAAATGACTGTCAACCATTAAATACTAGCTGAAGTCCAAAGCTGATTCTCCCTGAGGGGTGAACAAGATGGTCACATGAGCCCCAGCTAACCTCCACCTAGCTTTATCTTCTAACAGCAAAATAAGGGATGAGGCATTTCTGAGGGTACAGAAGGATTGGTATTTTATATTATCTCATAGATACCTTATATCTTCAGTTATGTTAGTGTATTGSTCCTAAGTGTTGCTAGACCTGGTTGCCCTTGATTGTCATCTAACAGTGACCACTTCGAGTGCTTTAGAAGATGCCAAGTAGATCCTGTCATCTCCTAAAAATAATGAACCTGCCCTTCTTGGCCATTCCTCGTGCCAAGGGACAGTTTTTCCAGATTTTAAAGAGGAAGTGGTAAGCTATCCCATTGCTGACCGCTCCCTGGGGTCTGTRGATTGTTAAAGAGTAGAGGAGTCTTCAACGATGCCACGTGGCCATACCATTTCTGACCTCTGCAAAGGGACCTTCAGGCTTAAGTGAAGCTGTTGTCATACAGCTTGAGGATGCAGAAAATGATCAGTGCCTAAATGATTCATACACAAAGACTATATGTTTTTATTAAATCCTCCAAAGCGTGAACGTGATAGAACTATGGGGTTTTTTTTAATTGTATCTAATTGTAGATAACGCAACCTTCTCTCTCACCCCAATTTTAGTCACTAGGAAAAAATGAAGAGTGTCCACTGTATTCTTCTCCCTGTCTCTGATAAGTTAGAAATCTTATTTCTTATGTGAAAATAACACAGAAGCATCTTGGTTTATATRTTTTGTAAAATGTTGCATGAAATTCCTGGGTAACAATTTGTTCCAGTGTAAAGGGTTTGAAAATCCTTGCTGTAGATTTTCTTCATGAAACAGCTGCTGGTGCTCTGAATCGTGTGGGTGGGTGGATGTGTGTGCTGTGCCTAAAAGGAAAAAAAAATTCTAGTCAGATGTCAAAGCAAAAATAGGAGATTTTAGAGATTTAGACTGGGTGGAGGAGGTGGGAAGCCAACTCTGCAGAGATGTTAATTACCTCGGGAAGAAAAAGAGCGCAGTGGAGTAGGTGTAGCAGGAGATTCACTTAATAGAATTCACATAATCATGAACCCACTTTYGTTGCATTTAGACAGGTTCTCAGTGAGGGCTTTACAACAGAAATACTTTACCAGAGGAAAAACAGTTATTAGTCCTTTTTATTGGAGAGGGGGCTATTTTTACATCTCTTTTCATGAAGGAGGACAAGAGCTGTATGGTTTTTGTTTGATTTGTTGGCTTTTGGGGTTAAAAATGAACCTCATCATTCATTGAATTATCCTGGGGATGCAAGGTGATGCAAGGACAAAAAAAAGTTATGTGCAACTGTAGAAATGGCCCTTTTCCCCACAAAGCAAGCAGCAGCACGTGAGATACTTTATCCATAGAAGGTGAATCTCCTCTCTGCAGGGGGAGCTCAGGTTGGGAAGTAAATGCTTCGGACTGCAGCAAGTCCTCTGCAGCTTGCAAGGTGTCTTGGCATCTTCCTCTTTGCAGAGTGCAGATGAATCGCTGCGGTTCCTCTTCCTCTCCTGCCTCCCACAGAAATACACGATGTAGTTATGGAAGCTTTTGGAGTCCATCACATTTTTGGAGTTCCATATGGGTGAAATAACTACTGTCCTGGTTAAGTGTGTAGAACAGTAATTCTTGAAAAGCAGTGGCTGGCCAGGCTTACTGGCACTGTAGGGATAAAATGATGGGTACCTGGAGCAAGAGTCTGGTAGTAGATGTCCTGCCAACTGTTGCCTACCCTGTGCTCTGGGCCCCCCCAGTCATGCACAAATGATGGAGCGGAGCAGGAGGAACAGCAAAATGGAGACACTCAGTGCTCTTCTTAACATATGTTTACAGTGCTTCCAATCWAATTAATCCATACCCTCGGCCTGTCCCAGGTAAAGCACTGCCTACGTTGTCAGGTGCAGCAGATAAAGCAAAGCTAGAACAAGTGCCATTGCTACTTTCAGTTTTCCCAGGCGTTTTTTTTTTTTTTTTTTTAAGGACCTTCTACAAAGACTTAGCAGGAAGGGTGGGGAGAAAGATTTGATCACATCTGCTGGCCCTGATTTGTAAAACAACTATAATTAATCCTCCTGCATTACAGGTTCACTGTTTTGGCCAAAGGCTGTTCTTTCTTTCATCCCCAAGTTCTTACGCTGCTGTGAGCGCGTCTTTGTGCTGCTCCTGCTCTACTCTGTTAGGTGGCCTCAGCAAGGGACTCTCTTTTTTCCCTTTAGTAGCACTGTCTTGATTAACAATATGTATGTGTGTGCTGGCTTTGTGGGACTAGAAATGAGATGATCAGTTTATCACCAGTGACATATTGCTGAAAAGACGTTACACATAAGCCTAGAAGCTGTCAGCAGAGATAGGGAGGATGGTAGGTCATGAAGGATAGTGCGAATCACAGAAATGTAGGTGGGCTAATTCCAYGAGGAAGTTGCTGAACATTTGGGATAGAGGGAGAATTGCTCTGCAAAGCTTCACCTCCTCACCTCCAYATCCAGTGTCACAAGCCCTTCTGAWTCATGTMGACTTGATGAGCTGGAAGAACCTGCTGAGCCTGTGATAGCTGTGGCCAGAGGATTAGCAGCTTCTTTCCCTCTTCAATTCTGTTTTTAGACTGGGATACATCTTTGCATCTTCAGATTAGCAGCCTGGTGGGCTGGGGAAATTAAATTTCACAAACTCTGCAAACTGGAAAGCACATATTCAGAGGTGAAAATGAAATGGGGAGGTTTTAATGTAGTGACTTCTTAATGAGTAGATCCTATGGCCTTGAGCCTCGGGGCTTTTCTGGAGGTGAGGTTACTTCAGAGTAACAGGCGATGTGAATTTAAAGGGAAAATTCCAGAATAATTTCTAATCTGTCACTCTTGTCCCAGAATAAGGGGCCCTTCTCTGATTTAATTTGATGCAGTTCCAAAATACATTGGCTAATATATTAATTAGCTGTTTCATAGCTGTTATTTCAGTCTTTTCCCAGGTAGAGGAGCTTTTGACAGGGCTGGCTGCATTGGCTCATCATCCCCTTTGGTGGGTGTCTCATCAGTGTCCTGACCGGTTCCTGCTGGCACGTTGGCCCTCCTCCTCCTCCTCCTCGGGGCTGTGCCGGTGGCTCTGCCAAATGCCCACCGTGATCGCTGCTCTCCTCCCCTCGGAGCTGAGCTTGCTCTCGTCTCTGCTTTTCCCTCTCRTGAATCTGGCAGGCCGGGGCCGATGTGACCAGGGTGTACGCTGTGAGCAAAGCCGGCACCCCCCGTGTGCTGCTCCAGCTCCGCTCCCTCTGTACGCCAGCCAGCTGGCACGCACGTTCACCTTACGTTAATGAAATGGTGGCTGGGGAAAATGTATTTTCAGGAGCCACATTGGCTTTGCTCTTCAGTGCGGTGTTGTGATATGGGGAGTGTGGGAGGGGAACCCTTTAAATACTTGAAGCGTCCCCTAAAAGAAATGGCAGCTATATATATGGGTACTGCTCATATATTACAAGCGGCATGAGCTGCCAGTACATTTTTTTTTTCCTTCTACGCACTCAGGTCGTCTTGTGACCTCTCCCTGTTTGATTTATTTGGCAGTTTCTCTCCGTGGGAAGGCAGCGGGATGGGTGTGTTACAGCCTATGAATGTTCTGCTCTGCGCCAGCTTATTTGCATTCACTTTTATCTGATTAATATACCCGGTGTGTCTCTAAATGTCTGRAGTCATTTCTGGTTGACATAGCGCTACCTTGTACTGTGAAAATTATTCTGTGTCATCTTTAAATAAAAATTTAGATCTGTCAGGATTGTTTTTCTCCCAAAGGAAGTGAAATTAGTATGAGATTTTGTTTGGCTTACACGGATGTATCAGGAATGTTCGCCATCTGATACGCTTGCATGTAGATGAAAGCAAAGGCAGATTTTTTTTTTTTTTTAACCACATGTAGACAACTCGGTCAGTATGACGAATGAGTTTATTATTCTGTAAGGTGCTTATTATATTATGCTCCTCTTTACCTTTGTCTTTAGGGAGAACTCTTTAACCACTTCARGGATTGATTGCATTTGATTAGAGAGTAGTTTGTCTTTTGAATCCATTATCCTGGATGAAAGTTTGCAAGTTTATTCCATTTTCTGATGCAGCCAGAATTGCACCATGTGTGTATTATACGAATGAGGACCAAATGCAAAGTTATTTCGTAAGAGCCCATTTGAATTGATGAGTTGCCTTTTCTTATAGAATTAGAATACTGGATTGCAGTTAGGGGTGGAAAGGAGCCCGTGGGCTCATCCTGCCCGCAGCAGCTTTCAAAGATGTCCTTTCCCTTCTGCGCCCTTCCTCTCAGCTCCTTCTTCCTTTGAAACTTGAAAATTCTGGCTCATCCTTTCATGAAAAAAAATTTTCCTGGATTGGTTGAACATTCCTGTTGCTGTGGCCACAAAGGCTTCCCCTGTCTTCTGCCCCRGCTGGAGACCTTCTGCCTGGGAGATGGAGTACTTTCCTTCTGGTCTCACGTAGCCGAGGGTGAGCCAGCTTTGGGAGGGGGGATAGGCTGGGTTACCTGGCAGGAGCACTTGCAAGCCTCGCTCTTCATTGTTCTTTGAAATCGTAACACCCTTTCTTTCTCCTAGACACAACCAACATGATTGTTCCATGGCCAATGTAGTATCTCTGTTCTGAAATGATGRCCAGATTTACATGGGAAGTGAATGTACAGGCTGACGCTCCCAAAGTTTAGTGCTACAGCGTCTTCCTGCGAGCGTGATGGGGCGATGGGGTGAGGATGGGGAGGAAGACCGGGTGGATAAGTGTGATCTGCCTGCAGCATTCAGCTCCTCTGAACCGTTTCCGTGAGCTCTGATTTAATCTCCTAAGCTTTTACTTAGGTTTTCTCTTCTCCGTAGGAACGCAGCGTTTCTGAAGTGCCTGACTGACAGAGGAGGATTTAAGGAAAAAAAAGGTAGAGCTGGCTTCCAGGCAGTTTCACTAATTGCAGCTTATTATAAATTTAACAGATGAACTGTCAGTTTCTTGAAGGTGTGTGATCACCACAACCTTTTCTTGGATTCTGCACTGGCTATAGGAAAAATTAACCCCTAAAGTGCTAAGCTAATGTAGTTCATTTCGTTGCTCAATAAGATGTTTTTTGGTTTACAATTTGCAGGCTTCATTATTCCTTTTATCACTTCTTTGATAACATTGGACTGTGGTCTAAAAGATGTCTTTGGTGTATTTTTTTATATATTTGTATTTACTCAATGATTATTGTAGGAGGTATGGAAGAATTTTATTCTTCTCGGAGTCTGCTTCCAGTGAGTGAGGCTTTTGCCTTTCGATAAAATGGGTCATTTTATTAGTTTTTCCCTACAGATGTCTAATTTGATAGGCACAGTAGGACTGAAGTAATACTTTTTTATCACTTGAAATTTCTGGGTATTTCAGAGCTTCTAAAATAAATTCTGTAACTTGAGAAGCTAAACATTTGTAAGTAGTTCATCTGTCTGATCTAAGATTTTTAAAGAAGAAATATACATATAGCACTTTCCTTAAAGTTTTTGGAAAGCATCCTGATTTTTCTGGATTGGTGGTAGCTTTTCCTCCTGTTCTTGTGACTCTCTGTATCATGCAATCCTCGTATCGTCATACTCCCTTTGCATTGTCAAAACCCTACATAAAATCTTTGATTTTCTTCTAGTTTAAATCTCTGAAATCGCACTTAGATTTTTATATTGGCTGCGTTTCTCTTGTGTGACTTAGCCGGAGGGGAGTGCGTCTGGGCAGCTTTGCTTATACCTCTGCCTGTCAACCGCCCATTCAGAAAGATGTTTCGCCCCTGAAAGCTGATGTCTGTACGGTGTGCGCTGGCCAGCGCTGGTTGCAGAGGCACCTCTCCCCCTGTCTTCCCTGATTCTTCCCATGCAAAAAACAATTTCAGGAGCATCGGCCACCTGGCCCTCGTCTGSTTTGATCCTCTTGGTGAAACTTTCAGTGGTAGGAAATGGCAGAAAATCGTGTGTTTATTTGAAAGTGATGATGCAAAAAGAGGGAACCACTGAAGTTGAACAATTTCTAAGAAGGCAAATAAAAGCATCAGCACAGAAGTCAGAAGTTAGGGAGGGGACGTGGGCAWGTAATGATCTTTCTCTGATAAATTTAATTCACACTTTTTGCTAAATGTAAATGATAGCTTAGGAAAAAACCTGCTTGGAATACATAGTAAATGATGTTGCCAGGATACTTCCTGATCATGTTAATTAAACTGTCCCACAGATTTGGCTGAATTACTGCATAATTTGCATATTGGAAAGCTCCTATTCTGTTAGCAGAAAGAACATTGTACATGAATTAATTTCCAGGGGAAGGAGTCTCTAGACTCATATAATGATGTATCTTGCAAATACAGTTAAGATTTTTGATAATGAACTGACATATATCTCATTCCTTTTTGCAAGATTACATTTTATGCTTGTTCCAATAAGTTCCTTAGAGACTTCATCCCAACAGCCTTCCTCATGTTGGCTATTTCTTTAATTACAAGCAGCACAGTTGCTTTCAAGGTTGCTGGTGGTGAAGCAGATATCAGCTAACTTGTGTAAAGTGGCAGAATATTTGTCTTGAGGCCCACATTTGATACTGTATGTGTGTTGTTGGTAATGCACTTCACCGCCCTCCCAAGTTAAACTCATTATTAAGCTATCAGCTTCTCCTTGTCTTGTTTTTTGTTGGTTTTATTATTTTTTAATTTCTGACATGTCTCAGGCATCCTACTTGTGGAAGCCCGAGGCCAAATGGAGAAATGCAGAAATATCTCTTTGCTTTTCCAGTCTGAGCGCAGGTGTTGCTGGTAGACACCTGCCTGGAGGCATCAGGCCATCCTGGGTGCCTGGCAGGGCGGTGGGAGTAGCTGTGTGCCTTTGTAACACTGAAAAAAGAGGATTTTGCATCAGCATTTCTGCCAGGRTAATTTTATAGCTCCTGTCCCTGCTGTTGCTTTGAGTTCAGTGATGTTCCTGCAGCGGTGTTTAACTGCGGGACCGTGACAGTGCTTTCGAAAAAGAAGGCAAAACATCAAAATTCCTGCATGAAGTCAGACAAGATAGAAACTGTTTTGTTTTGGGAAAAAATCTTCTGAATACAGCAATTTCCCAATTTAGACTGCTAATTGCTTTGGATGGTATCGTTGCTAGGATATGCATTTCCGATGTGGCTTCTACTTTTTAATTCTCTTTTGATCTGTTTTTAAACAGGTGATCATAAACAGCACAATCACACCTAACATGACCTTCACTAAGACATCGCAGAAGTTTGGCCAGTGGGCGGACAGCAGAGCAAATACTGTGTTTGGTTTGGGCTTTCCCTCCGAGCAGCAGCTGACGAAGGTACCAGGGCTCACTGAATTTCTGCAAAGGCTGTCTTGTTTCTTGTCAATGAAGAATTGCATATACCCATCTGACCTCTTCTGAGCTGCATGCTTCTGCAAGTTCTTTTCATCTGTGCAAGTTGCTTGTCTCCTATAATTACCCAGTGTCTGTATATACAGAAGCAGGCAGTATTGCAAACTTTATGGTCAAAACTATAAATTAAATCTGACCACTGGCAATGGTACTAGCAAGGTGATCTCGATGGTATCTTGCCCAGCATGGMTGAAAGCATTTTTGTTTTCAGATATTTACAGAAACAACCTGAACTCCGAAGTATTTTTTGACATCTTCCTGCCCTGTGTGCTCCTTTCAGCTGAAAGTGGCACCAAAAGCAAAGGGAACCACTGATATGCCAGGACTGTTGGCGTTAGGGCTGCCTGATATCTCTGAAGGAAGAGAGTTGCTATCCCAGCCTCAAAAATTTGTGTTTTGATGACTCGCTGCCGTTGGTAGCTAACCGAGGGAGAGTTGCCAGCCCCTGGGGCTTGCTGGTGCCCTGGTTTTGCAGATACCACTGTTGGTGGGGCCGTGCTCTCAGGAGGATCGATAAACTGATCTGGGTTAAAATAATACTGCATTTTTGGCATTTCAGCCCAGTGGTGTGATTTGCAGCCCTGACCCAAAGCGGTTTTATCACAGACCTGGGGAGGTGACAGTGTGTTGTGGCAGAGGTGGGGGA
Organism: Oceanodroma leucorhoa; assembly: GCA_030449065.1. Taxonomy (NCBI): domain Eukaryota; kingdom Metazoa; phylum Chordata; class Aves; order Procellariiformes; genus Oceanodroma; species Oceanodroma leucorhoa. The sequence goes on from JASVER010000034.1 coordinate 4,699,962, forward strand.
TGAGTAGCCGGGGAGGTCTGACGCCAGGTTTGCTGGCAGAGCTGTGTCTCAGAGCTGCACCCCAAACGTGGGTTTGGTATTGATGCAACGCTTGCCTGGACCAGAGACCGGCTACAACAGCAGGTTTGTAAAGTCTAGAGCTGCCTCTTGTAATGAATAACCAGTGGTTTAAAATACATCCTCTGTCATTAGATTAGTGGTCTCGCCAAGTGCTCATCAAGCAGCTGAGATGTTTGTTTGTTCATGCAGTAAAAAAAMCCCTACTTATCTAACACATAGTTGACACTTGAAGCATGGCTACTTGGCACTGTGTTTTGTCAGTTAACTCAACATCATGTCCTTGGACATGGCACACAGTCTCTTGTGTTACTGTCCTCTTGTGTGCTTTGATATGAAAAGAATGAGGAGAGCAAGATGTTTCTTGTAGTGTCTGAAAGAGCGAAGGCAGACCATTGCGATAGAAGGAGGACCTTTCCATCAACTGAATTGTTATAGGAATTTATTTTACTAAGTCTGTCTTACTGAGTTATTGCAATTCCCAGAGAATTACATTTTTTGCAAATATTTCTTGAAGGTAAAGCATATTTTACTTTTCACATTAAATTATTTTTGGACTTGGGACRTCCATAAAGGTGCCATGGCAATAATCTGCTCTTCTGGGATGCTAAGGCCACCCAGCCAATCACATGCAAAACTATTTTTTGAAAATGAGGTACTGGTTATGTTTTATGATGCTTAATCCAGTGTAGAGGACTGCTCATTTCACCTATGCATATTCTCTACTCCTGTGGCAAAGAGCTGTTCATAATAGCTAAATAAGTAGTATGGGAATATGGGAGGATTAAAGTAGATCTAGGGGAATAGTTTATTTTGAGTAACAGATAAGCATGATACAGTGCAACCTTTGGACACCAAATGAAAGAATTAGCACTATGGGATAGTAATTTTTAATCCCAGATTACTGAAGTCGCACCTCTGCAACATGACAGGTGACCACATGGTACCTCGGTGCTGGCTGGGGTTAAACATGCACCACGTGCCGCGTGGAGCAGGTGGTGCTGAGGCTGGCTCAGGAGACGAGAGATGTAACAAGGCACGAAGTACATTTGGAGGTCTTTGCACCCTAATCAGAGAGATTTTACCATATTCTCCAAAACTGTCCAAACACATACTTAGAATAAATTTAATGCTGGTATCAGAAAGCAGCTCTTTAATGTTCATGTGGCCGGACTAGAGCCAATCTGAAAAACATGTCRTGTGGGCACAGGGGCCCCAGCACCAGCTGTGTTTCTCTCCAGATYGGCATGCACATCTGTTTGCACTGCAGGATCTGCTGAAGAGCCCACTGCCTATAATACAGCCGCCTTCTTGCAAGAAAAGCTTTCCAAATCAGCAGACAGACTTTTTTCTGGTCAGAATATCAGAGAATCATAGAATCATTAAGGTTGGAAAAGACTTCTAAGATCATCAAGTCCAACCGTCAACCCAACACCACCATGCCCATTAAACCACGTCCCCAAGTGCCACATCTACACGCTTCTTGAACACCTCCAGGGATGGTGACTCCACCACTTCCCTGGGCAGCCTGTTCCAGTGCTTGACAACTCTTTCGGTGAAGAAATTTTTCCTAATGTCCAATCTAAACCTCCCCTGGCACAACTTGAAGCCATTTCCTCTCGTCCTATCGCTTGTTACTTGGGAGAAGARACCAACCCCCACCTCGAAGGGGGCTTAAGGGGAGCGCTTCTGAAAATGGCTCGAGATGTTCTATTTAAAAAAAAAAAAAAATCTCACAGTTGTCTATCTGGAAAATGTTAGAAAACCTGGTTTATTACCAGCTTGCAAAGCAATGGTTTATTACCATCATGCAAAGCAATGAGACATTATCATCCATGCTCCTCAGTTTAATTATTGAACCATTAGTACAAAAGATCAGAGATGGTGGAGAGATTACAGATGTATAAGTATATTGGGAATAGTAAAATCAAGTTTCATTTTATGTTGATATCATTATATTCTTATAAAAGATATAAATTAAAGCTTGCCAGTTTTACTGGAAATAATTGAAGCTTTTAGCCAGGAATTGGAAGGACACACTAAAACTCCACTAAACCAGAGATAATAGCCCTGGCTTAAAATAAATAAATAAATAAAGCTGAAAAATGTCTGCTGAAAACGATGAATAATAATGAGACATGAGAATAGGTTAGCACACCTAAAAAGTCTGCATTTTTAAGTGTATTGGTTAGCCTAATAAAAGATATTGCCTCTTTCTAATGCCTTGCTTCTCCTGAGATACTTAAGCATTAATCCGTACCTATAGGGAAAAGCAGTTCAAATTAAACATGAGCCATTAATGAAAACTGCATTCAGTGACCTAGTAACCTAATTACCATTCACATTGATTGGGAGAATCCCAGGGCTTAAAGTTGATGTYCTACTCGGGGTTCTTTTCCCCTCTTGCAGAACTCGCTGACCCTCCTTTCCCCCCTTCCCACCTTGTGCCTCAAAAAGGTCTCAAGGCATTATTCATACATTGCTACAGGCAAATCGAAATAGGTGAGAATTAATGGTGTGCCTGGGTGTGSTGAAGAGGCACCGCTGAGGCTGTAAAGGTAGTGATGTGTTTTGCACATGAAGCGGTTAAGTAAAATTTCTGCTATCATTCAGGATGCTTCGACGCAGACGTGCTATCTGAGGAGCTGTAGGTAGTCAAGGGCATAGGGACAAAGATTTATACAGGTGAGAAACCCAGTAAACCCAGACTTTGCACATGATGAAGCAACTGTGCCCAGCATCTGGGAAGCACTGGACTTTATTTCTATGCATGCATGCACATTATGTGTGCSGTATTTGCCAGGCGCTGTGTTGCAGCCGCGAAAGCTCGGAGCAGAGCCTGCCCCTGCCCCCAGCACACAACGCAACCCCCCCGGTCCAACCGGCTTCGGTGCTGGCAGCACACTGGCTGTGCTAGAGCAAATTACCAGCCATTTTCTGGAGTAAATAGTCTTGTTTGCTGCCGATCTGCCCGGTACTGAAGGCTCATCCAGAGAAAACCACGGGCAAAGCGATGTGTGCCTTGGGGGTCACGGCACGGCGGTGCTCCCCAACAGGAACGGCACATCACCCAGCCTTCTGCAAACCGAGAGGGCGATGAAATATTTATGAGACTGCTTTGGGTGGGAGCAGCTGTTTCATCTATCTGACACTGGCGCAATTTGTCAGTAGGAGACGTAAAATATTATGCCAGATCAGGAGCTTAAAATTTACACATACAAAATAATGCTTTTTAGTGTATAAAATGTTAAGAAGGTCTATTTAAAAATATATATATTTCTCCAGGTGACAAGCTGGCTGCAGATTTGAACAGCCTTTAAATAATTTGTGCAGTGCACAGTAGCATCCTTGAGTCCCCATGAAATTTCACTGGCCGAGACTCATAATCAAACAGTGCTCATGGGCTGCAGCAGCCTTAGACTAAAAGGCTTCACAARTGGTGGTAGCAACAAATCTTTTCCATATTGCAGCTTAGTTTCACAAGTTCCTGGGGCATGGGAAGACACGTCATATAATCCGTGATGGACTATTGAAGTGGTGTTTAGTTGGYGTTTCTCCTACTCCAGTCTTTTTTTTGCTAATTTTGGGGAACTTGTCTGCCCAAGGACAAGGGTGGAGGAAAGGGAAGATGAAGGGAGTAAGGATGGAAGGAGAAGGCGCGTGATGATTTTTTTTAGTTGGTTTTGGGTATTTATACATGCATTGCCCCTCGAGACCACATTTACCAGGTTTTCATTTACTAAACAGAAGATTATTTCACTTTCTAGCTAGGAATTTCACATTTAAAAAGCACTCCCTATTGTTGCAAAGGTTTGATAGCTCAAAGTCAACTTAGGTCTTGGARGTGGCACATGATTTTGTAGTATCAATTATTTGTCAGTTATTTATGTTTGGGACAGAAGAAATCAGATACTGGAGGGAAAGCATCTCTCTAATTTCTGCCARTGATTAGACACTGTGGCCATGCCGTCACTCTCAGAGACGGCCTCGGGGTGTGGGTAGCTTCAGAAACGCCTGGTCTGCTGCTCTAGCAATTAGCGTTGGTAATGCTACGCAAGCTTGGGCTGTCACCACCGTGTTGCTGCACTCAGTAATCAAGTGAAAGGCTTTAATTTCATAACAAGCCAAGTGATCCTCTGCAGCTTTCAAAAACAGACTGTTAGTAAAATCTAGCAGGTATTAATTAGCTAAGTATGAAAAAGAAGCGGCACCAGAACTCTTTATGGGCTGACTGTTGGTTCAAGGGGTGTGGGGTAAACMAAAACCAGAGACAGTCTTTCACCACCGTTTCTGTTACAGCCGTCTTTACATTTGTAACAACGATAAGAATGAAGGGTAATATTTTAACTCTTAAAGCTGAAGATCTGTYACTAAGATGGTGAAAAATTCAGTTATTTGTACTTTTTTCTAAAAGCAAATGTGTTAAATGCATGTGTTGGTAAACTAGCGACAGGACTGAAATCTATTGTGCAATGAGATCATTATCAGTTTTATATTGAAGATTAGCTTTGCTCAGTCATATACAATTTTTTATTATGGAAATGTGGAAAAATGTCATTTTCTTTTCAGCTCACATAATTTTTCACAGCAGTCTCCTGTGTGCTTTATGAAGATAGTTGCAAAAATAAAATTTGATAGATCGCTTCCAATTCTTTTTGTCTTTTCATATTTCATATAGTCCATGAAGAACCCTCATAAATTTTTCATGCTTGCCCGTAAAGATTTATTGTAAAAGAGAGACTCAAAACAGCCCTTTACTATTTGCAAGAAACCCAAGTGTAGAGCTTACTGTTGATACAATATTTTAGAAATAATCAGTTTGTTATAGCTGTTTTGTCACCGCAGGAGATACATTTTGTGTAAAGTTGGAGTTAAATCACTTAAGGCGTAAATGTAATGTAGTTGTTCCTAAGAATCTTTGTAGTGCTACAAAGGTAATCAAGTCATTTGTGTGTGTAGTGACTGCACATGCCATCAGACAGCAACTACTGCCATCCGAGAGCACATACTTTGCATATGCAATTTCAGCTGTTTTATATACAAAACAGCTGGATTTGAGTGCTGGATCTTCATTCATAAGCATYGTCACAGATCGTAGTCTACATCCAAAATTTCACTCAGCTTTGAGAATGTGCTCGTCCATGGGATTTACGAATGATGTATGTGTGGTTGTTGGAAATTTCCATTTGTGTGTGTTATACAAAACGCAGGTGCCTCCACGTATAAATCCAGTTTTCTCTTAGACCGGTTGGAGAAGATTTGTTTTGTCAATCTTTATAGCCCCAGTATTTTACTGAGAAAAAGCATGCTAAATACCTGCTGTAAATCTAAAAGTTAGAAGATAAGATTAGTAAGTGGATAATGGTTCTTCTCATTCTTTGACTATAAAATGTGATACTTTTTTTTACAGTTTTGTCTTAAGTGTTCTGAATTATCTGAGGCTATAATGGCAGTCCTTTTATTATTAAAATAGATTTGTTTATATGCACTTTTAATGTGTCTTTCCTTTCTAGCATTTCAAGTTTCTCAAAACACAGGCAAGCAAGCTGCTTTAGCAGGAGAGCAAAGTTACCCATTCAGGATACATCTTCATTAAAAAAAAGAAAATTATGTCTTTTCTTTCATCTTTGCAATCCTCCTTTTAAAACTTTAAACACTGTTTAAAGTGTTTAAAGCCCCGCAGCCCTGACTGGCTGTGATAATACTTGTATGTCAAAAGTGCCAGACTGGCTTCAGAGTAGATGTCCTACAGCAACTTGTAGAGATTGGGTTCATTACTTTTCATCTTTCTCTTTCCTTTCCCCTGCCTCCCTCAGCTTGATATAACTCTCTTACAGGAAGCATTCAAGCCTTTCCCTGAAGTCTTGTACCTTTATTTTTGCCAGTAATAAGAAAATTAGACCAGAAAAGTTGTGTTTTCATACAGCCCCATCGTACATTCAGATCTACCTTTTTCTACCTTTTTCTATGTCTTGATAATCCCTTGCTTGCATCCTGCAGATATCTCATGAGCCCATTTGCATTCTTTAATCTAATTGACTTGCTTTTAGAAATAGAAGACATTGATTTTTTTTAATCCAAACATATGTCTTTTTTAYTTTCAACTTTAATAGACAGTCAACRTCGAGTGAAACAGAGGAGGGGGAGGAAATAAACAAAAGCAAACCAAACCAGGAGACACTCATAACTCCTTCTTTTCTCCATGGGTTTTTCCTGTGATTGGCCAGAGCTACAGAGATGTCCCTCTTTTAGAAACACCTCCATTCCTTTTGAAAGAACCTCCCTGCCAAAGAATTAAAATGTTTTTTCCTGCCAAAAACTTTATATTACCAAAATTAGTTCTTCACTTTTGGAGATCTGTGAAACATATAAATATAGTAATCTGAACAGTTTAATAGATGATAAAATCATTTTAATAAATATCTTTCATGCTTTTTCCAGTTTGCAGAGAAATTCCAAGAAGTAAAAGAGGCTGCCAAACTAGCAAGAGACAGATCTCAAGAGAAAATTGAGACCTCAAGCAATCATTCCCAGGTTTGTAATTTAGCTTTAATACCTGTGTGCACACAGGATAAATAATTTAARGTTAAATTTTCTAATGGACTGTACCAGCTTCTGGCAGCAAGCTTAAAGTATATAAAATGAAGTTTGCCGAAGGTAATTGTCAGCAGTTGGACATTAACATCGTCAGAGGAATATTTTTCATCCATCCATGCTCTTTGCMTTCATTTGTAGGTGATTTTTTTCAGCAGTTCTTGAGCTGTTATAACTTTTTTAGTAACAGGGAAAGCTATGCATCCTTTGATTTGTACTGTTACACATACTTTGGGTCACTGGAAAGTCAGTCAGTGTAGTGCTTCAGCAGCCAGTAAATGAGATTCATCGAGATACTTCTTTTTGTCATCTGTCTAACCTACTTTTGTAGGAGTTCGGTTTGCCAATGGCGAGACTGACTTTGTGGCCGTTGTGTTTCATTGCCTGGGTGTGATGAATTGAAAGCTGTGGTGTGGGAGCCCAGGCAGTGCTTTAGTGAGTGGCTGGAAGCAGCTTGTGTTGCATATTTGTACTATACACTTTTCTAGACAGCACACCTTGATACAGCCAAGTGCCTCCGTGTCCAGGGAGGTCTGGGTTTCTTACAGATTGAGGAAATCGAGTGTTGTCCCAGTCTCTTTGTATGTTTGACTGTAATTTCATACGGATTGAATTAGGGAAGAATGAACCCTGTTYAGGGGGCATCCTTGGCCTGGGCTAATGTTTGGAGGAAAGTTAGATGAATTTTGATCAGAGAGAAATTCAGATGCATGATCAGAAAACAGTTGCTGGATGCTCTTAGTCTTAAAACTAACCTGCTTTGTGGGGTCCACAAATACCGATCTGAGGGGCTGACTTTGGATMCTCATTTTTTGAAGACTTTGGTCAGGGCCTTTATAGTTCACTTTGTTTGTTCTCTGTTGGTGATCAGCACCAAGCAGTGGCATCTCTTTGGAGGAGCAGTATCTTCTTTTTTTTATTTTTGATTTGGACTTTGTGTGTTTCCAGGTGCACTGTATTGTTTTATTATCRTAAAAAAAACCAAACAACCTTTAGAAAACACAAGCCTTGTCAGTTAAAACACTTTAAAAATTTTTTTTTCAACACTTTACACTTCCATTTTGTGTATCATTATCATTTTTTCATTCTTTTTAAACAGACCAGCTTTGCAGCCAAGAGGTAAAGGGTGTGTGTTTGTTGCCAGCGTTCTGCCAGGAGAGCATATGCAACCTAGGTCTCAGCAGGGTGGTGTGGGATCAAGATTACAAAGAAATTGGTGTTGTGGTGTTGCAGGAGATGCAGGAGAAGCCCAGTGTTCATTTGTATGTTGTTTGGCAGGAATCTGGACGTGAAACACCATCTTCCACTCGAGCGTCTAGTGTGAACGGGACAGACGACGAGAAAGCATCACATGGTGGCCCCGCTGAGGCACATCTCAAGTCTGAGAATGATAAATTAAAAATTGCTCTAGCCCAAAGGTGAAGTTCCTTTAATACCTAAATTGCACTGGAATAGCGTGCTGTAATTATCTGATGGCTAATGATATTAACAGAAATTATTCAAATGTAATTGCATTAATTTTAAATGATGCAGCAGAGTGGATGAATGAGCAGATTTTAGCAAGTACCTCCCGGTATCCAGTTGAGAGATATTTACCATTTAGTTTTTTCCTGATCCAGTTCATGATGAAGTAAGATCTCTTTTATTCTGCTGATGCCAACTCTTAAAACCACCTTCGTTTGTGAAGTTTTAGAGCTACAGAAGTAACATTAAAGGCATGGGGAAGCAATTGCTACTGATAACACATGAAGCCAATCTCTTCTTCCTCTTTGAGTTTGCTACATTTACTTGATGAAAATAGATATGGATATTTAAAATTATAAAAGGGAATGAACTCAACCTTAAAAAGTTGAAGTGAGAAATATAATTTCACCGGGCTGCTTAGTAGTCTTAGGGGGATATTTCTAAAGTTGTGGACAATGCCCCTTGAAGTCACAATTTTTGCTATTTGCTTTGATAAATTATTTGAAAATGCTGAGAAGAGTAATTTGCAGCCATAGTGAAAATACAGGCATTGGAATATGCAAAGTTACCACATTAAAATACCGTAATTCTCTGCTGGGATCTTGCCTTGTCTACCTCTTGCATGTGAATATATCTGTGAACAGAAAGAAAATATAACACGATTAAGCTACTTTTAAAAAGCTATTTAAAAARTAAGGCAGCAGCACCATAAGCAGCGTTACCCAGTGAGCAATTCTAAGGTTGCATATATTATATTTGAAGTACATCATCCCTCTTTATTGACATTTCAATAGCATTAACCTATTTGAAATCATAACATTTGCTCTTTCTTCCTGCTGAAGACACCTCCACAGGCAAGTAGCAGCTAGCATGTAGGGAGTTTCAAAGCCTTCCTTCCATTCACTCTCTAATCTCGTGCTCTACGCTGCAGCTTGAAGCTTTGGGGAGTGAGTAGTTTAATTCTTCAGAATTATGTAACACTTTTATATTTAAGGCTGAGCATTAAAAAAAAATCAAATATAAGTAGTGTCAGCCCCCTGACATCTTCTGTTCTGAATTATTGTAGCATCTGCCAGTGTGTAGAGTCGCTTTGCTGCAGGGGTACCGTGTCCCCAGGCCTGCAGGGCAGCGGGTGCTCGGGGAGGCACAGACCCTGCACAGCGCCGGCGTGAAAACCCTGTTTGCAAATGGTGAGATCCCAGCTGTCAGCTTAACCCTACAGCCTGCTTTGACAGCAGGACTTCTGTTCCAGAAGCACAGGTCACTGTTGCTGGAGTTGGAAGATCCCTTGGTTTTGGCAGAGACAGTCAAATTAAGGCTTATGTTCTCCTTAAGCGGGCAACGGCTAGGGGCAAGTACATACACCTGAGTGCGCTTGATCTTATAACAACAGATCATGGGTAAACACGCACCGTGGGTGGATGAGTTTGCAGTCGGGTAAAGAGTAGTGATACGCAGGATTATAAGGTGAAGCCACCTAACAGCACCCTGGTTTTCTCAGTTCGTCCAACGTGAAGAAGTGGGAGACGGAGCTGCAGACGCTGCGGGAGAGCAACGCCAGGCTGACCACRGCGCTGCAGGAGTCGGCGGCCAGCATCGAGCACTGGAAGAAGCAGTTCTCAGCCTGCAAGGAGGAAAACGAGCAGCTCAGGAGCAAGGTAGCGGAGCATACCCWCAGGGGAGCCGTCTCCCAGTTAGCTGCTCCTGCCGTCGCTCTTTTGGATTTCTGCTGCTTTATCTTTGTGTGTGTTAGGAGACGGATTTCATCTTTGCAAGGGAGGTGGATGGGGGGGGGTTAAGGCAGATGCTTCCCTCTGCACGCAGCGGGCAGGGGAGTTCAAAGGGCTGGGGATCAGCGGGAGGACTGGTGCTGCCGCATCACGTGAAGCTCCCTGCCTCTTGATTTGGGAGAGTTGGTGTCAGCGGGGGTTGCTGGCCGGGCTGATAAAACAGAAAGGTTTTAAAAGTGGGATTACTATTGCGTACCCCTTTCAAAGATCACTTAAATACTGCCAGATGATGAATGAGCAGAAGGTAAGGTTATGGCCYGGCTCCCCACAGGAAACCAAGCTGGGAACCACTCAGTATTAGAAGCAAATCCCGACAGCGGGCAGGGGAATGAGGACGTGAGTTATGTCCTCAGCACTGCAGGCTGTGAGCCGGGTCCTCYGGCGCTAACGCCAGGCACATCTCATCCAGAAACCTGGCAAATGGCATCCTCAAAAGCCTTTTCCCCTCCCTTACTGAGCACAACGTTTCTCAGTAGTGTGCAACTGAGGGTGAGCAGCGGCTACAGCAGAGAACAGTTGAGAAGTTTAGATCTTTAAAGCCTCCGTTTGAGTATTCATCGGTACTGCCCCTCAAATAATACAGTACTATCTGTAACAGCCCCACACAGGGTTGGCACCAGCCTGAGCATGGGGAAGCTTGGTTTCCGTGGGCACCGCTCACAGGGATAATTTCACTCTATTCGTCTTAAATGTCTTTGAAAAACCTGGACTCTTTCCCTGCTCGTACAGATGGATCACTGGGACGTTTGGTGTAGAGATCAGATTGTATTAGTCTGGTGAGGATTTTTTGTTGCTTAGTGTTTGCTTTCAAAGAGGGAAGGAATTTCGTATATTTTTGTATGTCAGTAGGCTGCAAATAGTATTTCGGTGTTGGAGGTGGCCTGGGTTGCCTGTCGGCACTGAAATTCCATGTGGAGCAACCTTTTCCCTAGGCAGATACTCTCTATCTGCATGTATTTTAGGTGTGCATGGTGATAATTCAGAGATCAAACCAGAGCTGTATTAACTGATGTTACATTAACACATTAATATTAGTTGTTACAAGATTTGGGTTCCTACATCCAGTCTCTTTTGGATAGGGGAGAAGTGAGAGACTGGAACAGTATGTTATAAGAAAATAGCATAATTTACAGTGTAGTTTTTTACTTTTCTATACTGTTGCAGAGAAAAGTTGTTCTCATTAACATTAACTGATGAAACATGCCACATCTCAGTAGCTGTAGCCTAGATATGAGGAGATTRTCAAAACACTGCCTTACTACAGCTGCAAAGTTATCGTACCAGTGACTAGCCAGACTGTGGAGCAACGCTGTCTGTATAATGCACTGTCTTATTCTGTGCAGAGAGGTTTTCTGAGCTTTTCCCCCAAGTAGATTCCTTGCTCGGTGCTCGCGCTGCACCACTGCAGAGCTCTGGGAAGTTCCTTCTCCTTTATTAATTGGGTCAGAATTTTTTGCATATTGCTCTACCTTCAAATGAGGGAAGTTGTAATCCCAAAGCAACACGAAGCTGAGAATTAAAGTACATACTTTAATGAGCTGGCCCGTCAGCCTGTGGGAAGTGCATCTCCTGGGAGCTAAGTCCAGAGCTGGCAGGAGGAGGATGGAGAGAGCAAAGCACATCCCTGGGCGAGAGAGCAAAGCAGTGCACGTTGCTCTGAACTGGTTCTTCCCCCAAAGTTTTGATGTTGTGTCCCTCGTACTCCAGCTAGAATAATAAGCAACCCCTGAGGAGGCAAAGCTGGGAGCGCTGGAGAGATTTCTTCTCCTTGCTGCATTAGGAAGGCCCATCCCTTATAGTCTTGTGTTGGTTTCATAGAAATGAAGTGCAGATTTTATCCCCAGCCCCACTTATTTTAGCAGCTCGGTGTTTTGCACATTCTTGAGTAATTATATGAGATACTGTGTGAGAGAGAATAAACACAGTCCCAGGGCTTCCTAGTGGATATGTAAATTGGCTCTTTTTGAGGAAAGGAGCGATCATTTTGTTGCAGTGAATCAAATGCTATGATCTAGGAAACAGATCCATGACAAATTAAAATTGTCTGTGCTTTCCTCTGCTCAGTGGAGCAATGTCCATTTACATCAGCCATGGTCTGCCCCAAATTTCCAGAAATTTGAAAAATTTCACCTAATGTCTGACATTTCTTAAAGATTGATGAACTGGAGGAACAGTGCAATGAAATAAATAAAGAGAAGGAAAGAAATGCGCAGCTGAGCAGRCGTCTCCAGGAACTGGAAACAGAACTTCAGGACAAAGAGCTGGTAAGTGCCCTGAACACAGAAATKGAATGCTTTAGAGTTTGAGTGGCTGTGTCTGCTTCTCACCTGGGGTGTAGATTTATGGACTGACTCACCTACAGCCAGAAGAAGCCCGATGTCTCAGAGTGTCACCCATTTCTAGATTTTCCATGTACAACTTTAGCAATAGTTTGATGGAGTTCCTCAGTCTCAATTTCATGATGTGTTATGTGCTGTGACAGCACACTTTAATTTGGCAGTGGTTAACAAATGTGATACTTTTAGGTATACAACACTTCACTCCTAGCAGAAGAGCTGGAGTGGTAAAACAAGTTATCCAAAGCCAGACAGACGTATGCTGAGAACAGATTCCGTTGCCAGTCCCCATGCCCTGAATTCCTGTAGACATCAGGAGCATCATTAAAAAGACATAATTTGCAAAATAACTTGACGTTTGTGTAACAAGTCCTGTTTCTTTATCTGGATGGCTCGGAGTCTTCAGCTTTRCCCTTTTGCGGTCTCCCTCTGATCTCGGGACTAATGCCAAGAGTGAGAAATTCAGATTCATTTAGAGTACCCCAGTYTGTAATTTTTGACATACAGGGTGTTCATTTTTCTACGAAGAATGATATTGATGGCTTGAAGCCCCTGAGCAGTGGAGAAAATAATGGGATCCTTGGTTTTTTCCTTCATTACAGTGACCAAATGCTCTGTGCTGGCTGAAGAAAAAAAGCTGTCAGCAGGTGCAGTGAAGTTTGCCATGTGCCATTACAGCATCTCTGCTGGTGCTCTTAAAAGCAGTGCTGTTAAGGGGTTTTGAGATGGCACAAGGAAATAGTTTAGGGAGATGGATTTTAATGCACTGTTATAAATATAATATGTTTTTCAGCCCTATATTTCAAAGGAAAATGTCATGCTTTCTTCCCAACCTTTCTGTGGTAATAACATGTATAATATTCTTATTCTCTGCTAGCATTTTCCTCAAGATTCACATTTTTACGGTACCAAATGAACCAGAAAATTGATTGACTTGTGAATATTACATGCCTATCTTCCATTTACACTGACAATATACTAACTTGTTTTCAAACTGCATACTTACATTAGCAGGTTCTTGATTAGGTCTAAACCACCCATAAGTAACCTTTTCCTGGTCTGCAATTCAAACCTGCATGAAGCCTGCTCACGGATGTTGCCTTGTAAGAGGAGCTGCTGATATCCTCTTCATGTAGGAAATGAGGAGAGAGAAATGTAAAGACATGGGAGTCAGGACAGAGCTATCTAGTGAAATATTTATATATATATTGTATGCCATGTGCCATATAGCATATATATAGTATGTGTATATATATATGCACATGCTGTATTATACTATATATAGTAAGTATACAGTATAGTAGCATGTGTGTATATATATGGTAAGTATATATAGTATAATATATTTATATTTTGAGATCTGAGCCCCCAGGCATTATTTATATATATACAGATATATATGCATGGGAATCAGGGGGACTTGAGGAAAAAACATTATTGTCTGGTTCTGTGGAAGAGCTTGACTTATGGATTCTGTTACACTCGCATTGSGCTGTAAGTTCACCTGTTAGGGAAGAAATCATATTTCGTAGCCAAGAAATCTGCCTTTCAGGTAGGACTGGTTCCTGTGTCAGTACAGCTCAGAGAGGTTATACCCCTGCTTACTCTTGAGACCGTCACCTACATGGGCAGTTTCTGGAGGAGGCTCTTGCACTCTCTTCAAGTCACAGAGTTTCTCTTAAACCTGCAAATGTGATTTTCAGATGCTCTGACAATCCTTCTGTAAAATGTACAGGCTTTCTTTGTGTCTTTTCCYTACTACCCACAGCGGTGGTGTTCGTTTGTGGTGTCAATGTATTTAGCTCTCTTAATTTCCATCAGAGGCATGGTCTTCTATCAAGTCACGTTGCTCTTTTCATGAACTCCTTTCAGCTAGTCCTCTCAATTTCAATAATGATGCCAGAACCAAATACAAATTTCAGGGTGGGTTCTCAGAGCTGTACAGTGGAGGAGAGCCCATTACAGCTGTGCTCCRTAATGATGCCTCTGTATATGCAGCTCGTAATGCCATTGGCCGCGAATTGAAATTCATGTCTAATTTGCTCTTTGCTACCATCTATAAATTGCTTGTAGCATTACGGCCCTTTGTATTTCTCTCTTACTGAATGTATCTTTTGCATAGGTATGTGTTTTAGGTTAAGATGTCATTGATATAATTAATGGCGTTCATGCTAGAGATTGGATTACATTGTCTGTGTTAGAAGTATGAAGTATATATAGTGCAAAATATAGTGCAAAAATGTATTTTAGTAGAAAATTAGCATGTGTTTTGGAATGCAGACATGCTGTTTTGATTATTTTASATCCAAATACTGTACAGAATACAATAAAATATGCAAAGTCATTTCATATTCTCAAATTTTCATTATGCTTTAAAATGAAGCTTGCATTCTTTTATTTTTTCTTTTGTGTATTCAAAGGAACTGGAAGAGCTCCGAAAGCAGGGTGAAATTATACCACAGCTAATGTCAGAATGTGAATCCGTATCTCAACAATTACAGGTACAGTTTAGCAATGAAATTAATTTTAAAACAGTTGATACRTTTACTTTCTTTCTCATAACGATATGCTTTTCTCTGTTCAGACTTCAGCGTCTGAAGGCAAAAGAGCTCACATTTGTAAAAGCAAAAAATGCTAATTATGTGCAAAATACACTGTGCTCTTCCCAGCACAGGAGTAATTAAATAGCTCCATTTCTTTGCCTTGCTGTTTGCAGGAATTAGTTTGCCTGGGATCRTGTTGCATCTATCTCCTGCAGATTCCAGGCTATCCTGTATCCCGTATTTCTGCTGCTCTGGGCTTGTGGAGCCGCACCACAGCCACGTGTGTCGAGCAGCACTCCAAGACCTGCGGCTAACTGCCGCAGTGGCACTAGGGAAGGCTTTTTTGGAAAGAAGCAGATGAGCGTAGCTGCACACCACCAGAGAAAAAATTTCACCTGAGGATGCCTTTACATGCTGCGTCTTTCCTTTCCAGCAAAGCGTGCCTCGCTGTGGCGTGGTTTTGCACGTGTGGCTCCTCTGCTGGGAGCTGCTCACGGGGAGCAGAGCTGGCCGGGCTGCGGGAGCCCTGGGGCATCACTTCTTAAAGTCGGGGCTTGTGTAAATGCAGTAAATGAATACATGAAAGGAGAAAAAAACATAAGCAGTCTCATCAATGAAATCAAATCCAATCAATCAAATAAGCCGTCACTCTGATAATCTAAACGATCTAAAATCATTTGGAAGATTACTTAGAAGTGCAGATGCTGAAAATGGTTAAAATACGGATTTCGTTTGAATCAGTATGCTAAAATATGTTGCCTGTGGSTTTTGGTGAGAATAAGCATGTGCTTACACACATGAAATGGAGAACAATAGGCAGAAGAGCTAAYGAGAGGGGAAAATAATAAAACAAACTGCAGCAAGGAADGTGTTACATGGCTGCCCCATTCCTTGCCCGGGTGCTCACACAAAGTCGAACTTTAAAAAAATACCAATAAATCCAAAAGTGCTGAATAAAGCAATATTATTCCTCAGGCATTATTTTCTAAGCTTGTTTTTCAAGGTTAAACCACCATAGATAATTCTGTGTGTAATTGGTGGCACAGTCTAATTCTGCAACTGTAGCAATGACAGAAATATATGCATGATTTAAATCCAGCTGAATTTGAAGATATCAAGCAAATGACAAAATCTGATGCAAAGTGTCTTTTCCAGTTAATCTGTGTCCTTTCCTGCGTGGGCTTTCTTTCCTTTTAATCTGACTAGCACGTGTCGCCTGCTGTCAGAGGTGCTTGTCTTAATCAGTTTGCAGAAGTCAAAGCAAACTTTTACAGCCCGGCTGCCATTTGTTGCTTTACCCTATTAAATGCTGTTCATCCTTCTTCTCTATGATTCATCTTATTGTCTCTTTTGTCTTTAAGGCTGCTGAGAAAAAGAACAAAGATCTTGAAGAGAAAGTCAGAACGCTAAGGACAGAAGTTGAAGAGAGCAAACATAGGCAGACCAACCTTAAAACTGAATTAAAGAATTTTTTAGATGTACTAGACGGGAAGATAGATGAATTACATGATTTCCGACAAGGACTGTCTAAACTTGGGATTGACAACTAGATGGCAATAGATTTTTTTGTAATCTAGGGTCTGGATGTTTGATGTTTTGTTGGTCCCAAACATGTGTTTTACRAAATATAACTAGAATGTTCCACTTGTTTGCATTGTTTTTGTACATACAGGCTGAAAATTTGCTGTGGGTTTTGGGGGGTTTTTGTTTGTTTTGTTTGTTTATTTTCCAAACCAATCGTGCTGCTCACTGAATTCTGTTGAGATTAGAAACTTTCTATATTGCTGCTCTGGCTTCGTGGGGTTGGGAACAGGTAGAGGGTTCTGTCTCAGGAATCTGGAACTAGATCTACCTTAAAATGAATATGCAGTTAGTTGTTGCAGGGAAATTTATATCTTTCTTAAGGGCTGTTGCAACCATAGAAACAGAAAACAAGTCTTTTTCTTGTCCAGACTATCAGCACTCCTAGCAACATCCACTTTTATTCCTTGGTGGAGCAGAGAGAAGATTAGCTGGAGCTCCTGCAGTTTGTAAAT
Organism: Oceanodroma leucorhoa; assembly: GCA_030449065.1. Taxonomy (NCBI): domain Eukaryota; kingdom Metazoa; phylum Chordata; class Aves; order Procellariiformes; genus Oceanodroma; species Oceanodroma leucorhoa. The sequence goes on from JASVER010000034.1 coordinate 4,716,782, forward strand.
CAGCCTGGTAAAATGTGCCTGTGATGAGCTGCAGTCAAGTGAATCACTTCACACAGATACCAGTATCTTTAGGGACCATGTCAATCAGGCCTGATTCGGAGAACAAAATCCAGTGGGTTTCAGATAACCTCCGACAGAGGTTGCATGTGCTTGCCTGGACCCATACAGCGCAAAGTCAATGGTGCAGAAATGAATTTCAGCTCTTCAAGTCGTGCGTCTTACCCAGTAGGTGAGCACAGCTTCTCYTGCTTGGCAAGATCATCTCTCGTTGGCCTTCAATTTTGAACCCATATAGTTCCGTCATTATGTGCATCTCTGAAAAATGCCCACCTAAGTCTTGGGACGAGATATTAATTTTAGAAAGTGATATGTTGCTGGTTTGTATGCAGGGTGCCTGCACCTCTGTGCAACTTGATTAACTTGCTGTTGATTAACTTCCACAGTAGTGAAGAAGGAGACGTTGATCTGAAGAGCAGTATAAGGTTACTAGAAATGGTGTTGCTCAGAAGCAAATTTCTGCCCAGGAGACTGGCAGGGTCATGACCACATGAAATCAAAATCCTTTCCTATGGTTTCTGCATTCTCACCTCGTGTATCTTTGACAGTAGGGTGGGAATTAGTCAGCAAGTTAGACTGTCCAAAAAAACCCCAACCCAAAAGGCAGAAATKCTGTTATATTCTCGAACTGATGATTCAGCAGCTCTAAATACATTTTGAGAAATGCAAGGTCTCCAGCGAGAAGGAAGTTCACTTCATCACAGACGGGGATGTAAAAGGGCCAGAGAGGAGAATTCAGCCCAAGTTTTGCTCTTGCCACTAGGACTGCCTTCACTTTTCTTCTCTTCTTTCTCTTTTGCCTGGTTTGAGAGTCTGTTTRCACGGGATCTGAATTAATTCAGGAAAGAACTTTTGTTTATGTGACATTATGATTTGCTTAATTTGGGAGAAAGCTTGGTTAAGCACCGTGTTAGTGCATTCCAGCAGTGACTGATATAAAATGGCCATGCTTTTTTTTACGGGGGGGYGGGAGCTTTTTTCTTCTCTCAGCACATCTCAATTATAAAAGTGACCTTTAAAAGAGAGGTGGATTATAGATGAAACATGCGTTGAATACTTTTTGCACATGGATATATAATCCACATGCTGGAGATAGGTTCTGTCTGCAATTGTCCCTTGAATTTTCATTTCATCTGTTACTGTTGYGTTACCTTCATTGCCTGTTTTTTAGACTTGACTTTGTGTATTTTTGCTTTTACTCCTTTTAAAAAACGGATGTGAAGCCGGGACCTTTCATAACCGTTATGACCATTTAAGTCTCTTTAAAATAAATTGCTGTAGGCTGTTGATATTTAAAAATAAAAATAAAAATCAGGTACATAGCATGTAGGCGTGTGAAAATAAGACTTTGCCAACGTGGAAGATTCAACAGTTGCATAATGTGGGGTTAGATCAGACTTCTCAAAATTGAAAATGACGTCAGAAACTGTGTGTGGTTGTGCACAAGTAATGTCCATTTTTAGTCTTTTTATTTGATAGCAAGTCAGATAGACACCATCATTTAACAGGCAGCTCATCCTCCTTCTCCTCTCCTCCCATGCTGCTTTAGAGTTCCCGAACTGCAGCCGGTCCCTGCATCAGCTGGGAACCAGGGGATAACACAACTAAGAGCTGCAAGCAATACAGGTAGTCAGGGCCCTCCTTGTCACAGTGTTTTATTGCTTTCACATCGAGGACCCTGCTCCATCTTCTGTTTCCTTTTTCTTATTGAGTGGTCCTAGGGCTTCCTTCTTGGCCTTAATATAAAATACGATTTTTAATGTGATTCTGGGTAGAGGGATGCGAAAGACTCTGCAAACAAATGAATTTATTKGGGTTAATCCAGATTTTTTTCCCCCACTTTAGTCAGATCTATCTCGGATCCAGTTCATTAGGAATGTATTAAGCCACTCTTAAATTGCAGGAAAAGTGTTTCTATGGGATTGCATTGATTTAACAGATGGAGTTTAATACTGGCGTGTTAAACCAGTGCACAGCTCTGACACGGGTGGTTATTTCTGGGTGCCTCATGCCCACCAGAGGAACAGTAGGGTGTCCTTAGAGGAATCTCTGCTCTGGCTCTTCTAGTCTTGCCCCAAATATATGTTTTCCTTATTCGCTATTGCTCTGATGTTGAGTTGTTAGGGATACCTGTCCACGGCTATATGCTGTGGGAAGATCCACCCTTCAAGCATCCAAGGTCTTGCTATAATTGCCTTCTTTCTCTCTTTTTCCTTCCCAACAGTAGTAACTTGAGAGCTTGTATGTATAATCACTTAAATCCCCTCCCCCCAGACTCCATCTCCTTTAACCTTTGCCTCTCTTTCATTTTATTTTTCCTCTTCAAAGGCCAAAAGCGCACTAGGAGGAGGCAGCGCATGTCAGGAGCGTGTGGATGCCAGCCGCAGCTCCCCTCTCCGGCCTGGCCCCRTCCCTGCCCCAGGGCTGGAGCCTGCTGAGCGGGGACCGTCGCTGTCACACACTGCTTATCCCTTGACGCTCTGTGGTGGCCCAGCAATAACCCCTGCGAGCCAAACTGTGAGCCCCACGCTGCTCCCCAGGGACTTGTCCTGCTGTCGAAACGCCTCCTCCCTCCTGGCTGGAGCACCGGGACAGGGAGCCTTCCCCCGCCAAAATGCCCACGCCATCCTACGGATGCATCTATTCCTCCTTTTGTGCATGTTGGGGATTCAGCCCATGGCAGGAGCTGCGCTAAGCTGGCRGCCGCCTGCTTAGGGACGGCCCCAGATGCTGCCAGGGCCAAGAGGTCCTCATCCCTGCCCAAGAGAGGGTCTGCAGAGCTTGGTTTTATTTGTTTATTAAAATACAGTGCTGTGCAAACCCTGGTTTCCCCATGCCATCAGCAATGAACTAGGTCATCGCTCCATTTCCGTCGAGCCTGAGCAGAGGTGTCTTTGTACAAGGTTGTTATCTCGCCTTGGGCAATCGTGGGTTCCCTTTCCGGGCACAGGTTTCTCCCTCTAAGGGGCTGATGGCAGGCTCGATCCTACCTCGGTTACATGGTCTTTCGTTAATAAAGGTCTTGTGCTTGGCACTTCCCGTGCCGATACCTGCCGGCCACACCGCCGCGGATCCCGCCACGCTGCCCGTCCTGCCGGTCCGGCCCTGGTGGCATCGACAAGCTGGTGGCTCTGGGAGCAGAAATCTGTGCTGGCCTCTTGTGACAGCAGGTTAGAGAGTGTCCTGCTGCTTTCTGGGCTTCCCAGTGAGATGCTCCTTTGAGCTGGTTAGCTGGTTAGAGCTGCTGAGTAATGGCGGGGTTCTTTTTCTGATGGCCAAAATGAGAAGTAAACAGGTCCCCTTTGTATTAGCACAAAAACCTAAAAATATTCAATGACGTAAAAATATGTTAAGATAATTGTTTTCAAGGAGAAAGAGTGTTTCCTTAGATATGTTCTTTCACATTTTGGAAAATGACCTTAGCCTCATCTGTGGAATAAATTATTTCAAAATGAAAAACTGAAACATTGTTTCACACCCCAAAATAGGTTAGCCTTTTGCTTTTTTCCTGTTTGGTTGAATCTTTATTTGCTCATTTTGACTCAACTTCACAAGTAGTTTTGTTTGGCCTAAAAATGCATTTTCAGCTAAATTAGTACTTTCCAGTGATTTTCTGTCTATGTCTGTATGGTGTCTCCTTTACTAAGTGAGCTCACTGGAAGAAAACTGTCTTTTCTGTAAGAACTTCAGTGCCACCTCTCACTTTCTATATCCTAGTGTTCAAAAGACGCTCTTTTTAAAAATAGTTTTACACTGGGTGCATCTATGCCCAGAAAACAAATGTTATTTAGACAATGCCTTTTTTCTAGATAAACACCAGATTTTATTTTTATGTGAGCGATTTAGGGTGAACTTTTTTTAAAGCTGCTCAGTGAATTAAGGAGAGTGGGAAGGGTTTCTGCTGTTCCTCCTGCTGTCCCTGCCACTGCCATTGCTTTCGAAGAGCAACAGCAAAAGCATTTGTGGTGTTAAGGCGGGTGCTCACCCTGTGCTGTTTGCTCGGTGGCTCGCCGGGCACAGGGAGTCCCTGTCCCCCTCTCAGCAGAGCACAAATTGTCCATAGGCTTCTGCACTCTTCTGTTGCACTGTTTTTTTCCCAAGCATTCATTTTCTTCCCTATTAATTTCTTGCCACCTTTGGCTGCTTCGTGAATGATTGAAGGAAAATTCCCTGTTCCTGCCACTGCCTCATAGCGGTGGGAGTTTCTCAGCTACAAGACCGTGCTCTTCGTTAGGCTCTTCTGAATAGTTATCTCTGCAAAACCCTTCAAAGCCTCAGTGGTTTGTAAGGAATATAGCGCTGTCTTCCTGAGCCTATGGATTAGCAAAGATAAAACCGCTATCAGGGTGAAATGCCCCACTCGGCTTAGTGTGTGACTGATGCTGAATCCCCCGGGAAGGGGTGGAAGGGGGACTCGGACAGCAGCAGCTAATTTTGACGATCGTTTCAGCAGAAGCTTTGGTGAAAAATGTGCTCTGCCCACAAGCTGTGTATGTGCCAAAGGCATAGGGTGGCCGCACTGAACCGTCAGCTCATCTGCCTTTGTCCGGGCGGTTCTGGGCTTGCCAAGCCTGTAAATATCAAAAAGTCCTCAGCATATCACAGACGTGGCAATGTGAGGGATGAAAGGCAAATACCCAAGCACACAGCTGAGCAGCACTGGTTTATGGTCAGGTACGTTCAGTCAAAAATAGGAAAAGCTGTCGCTGTCCTATGCAGGCTCAGCAGTACCAGAGACCTTGCAGAAGGGCAGGTTCAGCTTTCGGGGGGCTGCGAGGCAGCGAGGACTCCCAGGCTGGGCTGGTGGGGTCTGGTTGTGGGCACAATTTAGCAACGGTAAGGCACAGAGCTACCCTAAGGTAATTTTTATTTCCATRGATCATGTTGAACAAGCACCTGTGTGTCAAGCAAAGCAATACGTAACCACAAGAGGTTTAATCCAGACACACTTGCAGACGGAGAGCCCTGGCTGGCCGACACAGCCTGGCCGGGGATGCCGCGCCTGGAGTCCTGCACCCCCGGGAGCTGGGCAGTGCTTTAGGCTGGACATTTAGGCAGTGCTATAAACTGGACAGTTACATGAAGTTTGCATGTCTTAAATAATTTTCTCTGCGGTAAACCGTAAAGTACCTGAAGTGAAACAGAGAGTTAGGAGGTGAATGATAAATGTGACGAAGGTGCTTCCCAAACGAGGGCTCTCCTGCAGGCTGGGGGCAGAGCTGGTCCTGGCCGGGAGAGCTTTGCTTGCGTCCCTGGGGGATGTTGGATGTCTAACCAGTTTGACTTTCTACTGTGTTTTGTCTTAGCTCTTCTTTTTTATCTTCTTTTTTTTTTTTTTAACAGATAGCCTAAACATACAGTCTTCAGATGAAGGTGCCTATACCTCCAGAAATTTTATATGCACATTTTGAAATAGATTTCTTTTTCCTTTCCGGTCATTTAGTTACCTAATAATAATGACACATACAAGAAAGGCACTTGAGAAAAATCTGCTGTTGTATTTTTGTTTGGGTTTGTGTTTTTTTTTTTTTTTTTTTAACACTGGTCAGCAATAATTATTTTAGCCATATACTAGCTAAAAAGACTGATAATGTAAGATTTGTGAACTAAGCTTCTAAGTTTGCAGTACGTTGATTAACTTGGATATGTGAAAAGGGAGCTACGCTCAATAAAAGAGTATTTTGCAGCATTTAGATGTTTTCATTTAATTGCCTAATAGTGATCATGAACATACTACTCTATAAAACTCATCATGAATGACAAAGCACATCGTTTTTAACATGAATATATCCCTTGTAGTTGAAAGTTCTGAGAGTGTTTTAGTGTGGTCTGCTATACCAAAATATTTAGATTATTATGAGATTTTAGTACTAAAGATAAACATACACCCTGTTTTTACTGTTTCAAGTAAAGTTTAGTGAATGACTGACAAGTTGTTGATATACAACTGTGGGAAAACACTGCAGTGCTCTAAATGTATATTTTTATTTGGGTTTATTATATTTAGTATATGGTTTAATGAAAACTGAAGTGTTTACTACAGTTGGATCATTGTAAAAACATCTCTTACCTCGTCATTTTGTCTGCTGTGAAAAAGTACTTTCCTCTTCTTTTTTTTCTTTTTTTTTTTTTTTCAAATTGACCATAAACAGTCCATGTTAACATTTAGACTCCTAGTAGCAGTAAATGCTGGGTTTTATATATATAAAAGGAAAACTTGATTTTTTTCTTTATGAACTTATTATATAACTTTGTGATTTTTATCTGATTTTATTGTAACATAAAGTTGTTTTATGTAAAAATATATAGTTTAAGTAAAATCTCTGGTCTCACTGTCTTCATTGGCTTTGGAAAGTCAACATCCTTCTGGCTGCAAATCTGAACTCAAGGTAATGCTGTCCGTTCGTAAGAAGAATGTGATTTTGATCTGTACCTATGGTATAGTGCCTTAGATAATCTTAAAAACTCTTTTTCAGGAGGTGGAGCTTTAAAATGTTTGTCTTGCTTTACTGTATACTGTTAGCTCATCCAGAGGGGGTGCAGGGTTGGGGCGGGTACATACATACTAAACTGGAAAAGCAGTAGCTAGAAATATTTTGGCGTGAAATTTTGGACTTACTGCATGCTGAGCAAGGCCTGTCGCTAGGAGAAGGCTTTTTCTTGCCCTGTTTGGGGGATGCTCAGGCCCGAAAACCCTCCTGTGATTTCTGTAACTGATGTAGCAGCCCTTGGCGGCAGCTAGAGCTGGTATTTTCTCTGGAGGAACTACCTAGGACTGAGAAGTAACCCTCTGTGCTGAAATTAGAGATGTTTTGACACCAATCTCCTGCATCAGCATATAGCGGTTAATAAGAGCCCTCTCAGAAGAGACTGTTTCCCAAGGTCCCCACTGGTGTCCAGCGACACAGTCCCCACTCAACAGCACATCCCTGGTAGGGGATAAGGCTGAAGTCCATCCACAGACAGTACATAACGATGCTCTCAGCATCGTCGTAGTCATTGTACAGAAGCAGGGTTTGCTGTCTTTGCACCGAACCGGGCTTCCCCGAAGGAAGTAAGAAGCTCTCAAGACTGTTAAATGGCTGAGGCTCATCGTGCCTTTGTTACTCTGGGCTACAAGGCTGCAAATGTCAGCTTTGGGATGAGCGAGAAACATGTCTGCCCCTGACCTTTCGTCAAAGCTCTTCTACCAGGAGCCATCAATAGCTCTGACAAGCAGTCCAGCAAATTCTGGCAGTCCCCGAATAACCAGTAGCTATAAAAGCAGCTTGTATGTACTCTAGTAAAATGCAACTAACGGTTTCTAATTCTTAGCAAAAAAAAAGCATTTGTCTAATCCATTTGGATTTGCATAATTATAAAGCTTAGTATAATAGAAGTACCTGTGCGTACATCCCATCACCTGCAGTTATCGGAAGCAAGCCTCATCCTCCCGTTACCGAGCAAGCTGATGCTCCCGCAGTACGCATCCTCCAGTCACCACGGGGAAGTGCCTCGTGCCGCCGGTTGCGTGGAGGTGCCTGTTCGGTACCGGCACGTCTGACACTTCTGTAGGCTGATCGCCTCATTAAGTCCAGGWTATATTTTTAGCATCGAGAAAGTCACTGGTCTGTGTGAAAGGCTGTTCCTCGCCGGCTGTTGGTAATGCAGGTGACCAACGTTTCCAAAAGAAACAGCCTGGTCCAGGCGCCGCGGTGAGTGATGCTGCCGGCAGGGAAATCTGCTGCTGCCTGTCTCTGATCCCTTAATTTTCACATTTGACTGGATTCATATCAGAAAGCTCAGGGAGCCTCCTCAATGGGGTTTGTACTTCTGCAGTTACCCATTAAACAGCGTTTTACCTAGCTGCATGGTACTGAGCTGGGATGTGCCACCTTAGGGTGTCTGATGAAAATATGAGCTAAACTGAGATGAAGTTTAATGTTGACACCTAAGCAGATGAATGTCCCTATAATATGTACTTCTTTTGGTTAGCTTGTATTCCTTCAACAGCATAGGAAAAGCTAGGCCCTAATTTCCTTCCTTTTGGAGGAAAAAGCCCACCAGGCCACCACGGGGTGGTGTATAAAAGCAGTATGGTGGATGAGATCCCTGTGCAGGAACAGGCTTGCTCTCTCTGTAACACGTGTAACTGGTGACAGGGCTAAACTTACATAAAATTCAACATTATTCTCTCCCACGTGCTCCAAACGCTTTTCATGTTCCACGCTTTTCATCTAAAGGCTCGTCTGCACCAACAAGGGAAGAAAGGAGGATGTGTTAATTATATATTATTCTCTTAACTGTCTCCCCACTTCCTAGGAGACTTGAGCATTTACGCACAAATCCACTGATTCATAGAGAAATGTGCATTTTTCTTTTATTTCTTTTTATCTCCTAAGAAGTATCCAAAAGCTTCTAAATCATTTTAATGGTTTACAATATTAGGTATCCTGCACATAACCAGCATTGCCAACCAGAGCAGAACAGCAGCACCAGTGAGCCCAACACGTAACAGGCTAACCTTCTCCTGCGAACAACTGAAATGTACATGTTCGATATAAAAATATAGCAGTAGCAGCTGAGAAAGTAAAGCCAGGCAAGGAATGTCGCTGGACTCTGACCTGCAGCGGTGGTGCCGCTGCGCTTTGGCCACTGAACCGACTGGAGCAAAGTCCAACCATCCTTCAAAAGCAGGAAAAAAATACCCTGCCAGGTGCACTGACAAGTTTGATCTCAGCGAGCAACGCTAAAAACGGCCACCCAAAGACTCGTAAAGCAGCTCTGCGAAGGCCGTGCCAGTAACCTGCAACATGACTTTCCATTTTATCATTTAACAGGCATCAGAGTAGCGCCGCCATGTAGCTGTCCCAGGCTGTGAAGATCTGAAACCTGGTGAATTTTAGAAGCTTGGCTAACCTTTGCAAGGCAAACATCTCCAATCTTATGCAATAATGCATTGCTGGGAACATTTGACAGATCATCGCAGCCAAGTTGTACTTAACTCTGACCTCTGCCTGCGAATTTCTGAAAGATGGATGTCCGTGCTATGAAATTCCCTTTGGGTCTTAACACTTTCCTTCAAAACTGAATATATTTCAATAACTTTTCGGAACTGTTAGATCTTCTCAGAAGCACTGTCTGAAATGAAATGATCTCTAGATGAAAAACTGCGGGCTTTCATTTGGGTTGAAAATAAGAAATTTTTGTCTGCCAATTGGGGCCCAGCTTCTGGCTGTAAGGCTGGTGCCCCAAGCGTACAGGCACAGCGCTTAGAAACATATTACTGAATCAGTCCTGCTCGAGCAGAGCTTTGGGGACCAGTTGTCCTCCACCATAAAATGCATCTCTTCATAAACACGTGCGTCCCTGTATTGGTCTGCAGCGGTGGTTTGTATCCAAGATCCCAGAGCTAAAGCCCACACAGCTTTCCGGGACCATGCTTCCAAGAGTGGCTGAATGCTGAAGTCTGAGTGAGGGCTTAAATACCCTGTACAACATTTCTTGACGATGGTTTGCATTTAATTAGTCAAATTTGTGAGCACATACATCTATTGGTACATGAAGCACATTGATTTGAGTATTTTTGTTTTCTTTTCTTGAACTCTTCATTCATTAGTACTGGCAGTTTATGAAAAAGAAATCTGTGGCTGCTGTAATCAAGAGAGATTGAGCTCTTGCTTTTCTCCCAACTTTCCATCATTGAATATGATTTGTTGCGTGTGCCCTGGATTGTGCTTAATGTATGCTGGCTGGAGGGAATTCAGACATTCAGGGAATTATAAATAATACCAGCACGGGCAACCTTTTTGCATTATCATGTCACACTGAAGTGTATCAGTTTTCAAAGCTATTTTCTTTTAGGCTTTTGCCATTTATTTTGTTGCTACCATTAGCTGTGGCTTTCATTTTTCTGTGGATGCAGGTTTGCACTGTTCGTTAGCTTGGAGATGGATGATGCAAAACGAGATCCCAGAGTTCCCTGAAGAGCAAACAACCCAGGAAAGAAACAAAGTGTTTATGTCTTTCAAATCTCACTTATCTATAGCAATGTTGGGTGCATTTGTAAAGATAATCCCTGGCTCTGAAACCTGAGAAATTGCAGTGATTCACTTTCTCTTACACTGTGGAGGTCCCGCAGTCATCAGCACAGTCATTTCAGTGGGAGGGGGATGGCTTTAGGACAGGGATGAGAGAGAGACACAAATGCTGTTTAAAAAACAAGAAGGAAAAGAAGCACGGATGCATTGCACTGCAGCCTAGCTCTTCTAAATCATGGGGTTTCATATTTTGTATGCCTTATTGGTTCAGATGAAAGATAGCCAGGGCCTGTGTCCTGGTCCCTCTGTAAGGTGAGATGCAGCATCCCTTGGCAATCCACAGCTTCAGCTGCCCTACTTTTGTATCTCGTAACTGGGTACTGGAGATAGAAGGTGGAACCTCTGAGCTGCAGAGGGTTTTGAACAAACTCTGGACAATTTTCTTCAGATATGGTTGCTGTAATGGATTTGAATTTTTTATACTTTCTGGACAAACCAACATTGCTGATCACAGTTAGCTCCTCTTTAGGAAAGGAATATAAAGACGTGGATAGGCTATTACTGATGTAAAACTGTTTCCACGTATGATAAATACATATAAAAGCCAACACTAGCACTGACGGGAGCGTGCAAATAGGGACTGAGAAGTGCAATGTTTCAGCAAATTAATTTGGGCTGCCCTTGGCTTGCAGACTGGCTTATTTTGTGCAAAATGTGGAGCAGTGCTGGCATGCCTCATCCCGAAGCCTCCTTTGGGTCACACCAGGTGACTGCGGTGGAGCCTGGCGGGCTCAGCAGACCTATGTCACAGGAAAACATTGCTTGTCTCTAGATGCCTGCTTCACCTCTGGTCCAGCTGTCTCCTTGCCCATTTAAAGCTCATTATAGATACAGAGATGACCACAGCCCTGCTAGACTGCCATTCGCATTGCCCTGGGGGGTACCGCCGCTGTTGCTGGCAGTCATCCCGCAGGGATGGAGGCTGCTCCACAGAGCCAGCCCCATTTCTGCCACCGGGTACGGCATGGGGGAGACCCCGTCCTTGGGGGAGCAGGCAGGCACTGGGGCTCAGCGGTGAGCAATGCCGGGAGGGAACGGAGGTGTCACACACAGGCTGTGTCTCCCTGCAGCAGATGCTTGCCGGGGCATTTGCACGTGCAAAGTGCTCCTGTCGGCACAGCAGACAAGATGCATTTCTGCTTCACCACTCTGTGTGCCTGCACACTCATGCTCACTTTTCAGTATTTTTATTCCAAAATAGCAGGCCTGCCGGCTCGGGAGGGAGGGGACGCAGCAGAGCTCTCCGTGTAGGCTGGGGGAAGTGTAGGCACTTGATCCGATTTTGCTGTCACCTCTGCTTCGCAGGAAGAGACCGTGGGAAGGGCAGTGACTCACTTGCTGATGAATAGTGATTCGAGCACATCTCCAGGAGTGGGACAGATTCATTTCGTCACCCCCAGCGTCTGCACTGCCCACTGCCACGGTGCCAAGACGCGCAGGTACCCCGCTGCTGGCGTGGGGGCTGGCTGCCTTTCAACCCTGCTTGGTGAGGAGAGGTTGGAAACGGGGGTGGAGCAGAGGCTGCTGGTTCTCAGAGAAATACCTTTCGGTTCTGCAAAGACACCCATGGGATGATGTTTAGACTATTGCCTGAGGATAGAAGGGAGCTGCAAATGTCTTTATGACACTAAGAGTGATTAACCAATTCTTTCAAGTGGGCGTAAACCCAGTCTCCCAGTAGGACATCGCGATTCTTCCCCAAGCTGCAGCCTGGCCAGCATTTCCCCAGCCTGCTCGCCCTTTGGCTGCTGGCAGGGCAGCGCTGTATGTTGCTGTGGGTCGGGGGGTGCCTGTGCTCCCTTTCCATCGGGACGCCCTCGTTCACGGCTGGCCCCGAGCCGCAGCCCCACGACCCTGCTTACCCGCAGCCAGCTGCCCGGGGCGGCTGCTTTTCACCCCTGCCCTCTGTGCTTTGCTGGGGATCTGGGGCAGGAGGGGGATCTAGTGGAAAGTGAGCAGCTGTAGTTTTGCTAAATCTGTTTTCTGAGCAGGTCGGGTTTTTTTTTCTTTTTGATGGCTTGTTTTACAAAGCATTTTCACAAGTAGCTGAGCTGTTAATGTCACTGCTACCTGAGCAGATTTAATTGTGCTGCTTCTTGCTTTCAGCTGAGAGTGACATGCTGAGAATGAAAATCACATACCTTTTTGCCAGGAAAAAATGCCATGTTCTGGAGCAGTTTCGAGCGTGTGTTTCCCCCAGGGATTCATTCACATATTGTTCTGAGCTGCTTTTGCTGCCAAGGTTTGTTGTGGCATTTATTAAAAGATGCCTTCAATACCATTCAACTTTTATCATCGCCACGGGTTTAATTGAAACGATGTGTCCCTCTTTCCTACCAATATCACGTTATTATGGTTGTGTAGTGCACAGATGTGCTCTCGGATGCAAACAGGAAGTTTTGGAATTAAAACCATACTTTTCAAGTACAGGCATGTGTAGTCTTAAATCTCGTTTTCTCCAAAGGGTGCACACTCTTATCTACCAACCTCTTCTTTGTAAAGGAGGGCTGAAAAAAGAAGCATTTCCCGTCTTTTTGTTAGGCCTAATGAACGCCTTCATACTGATCACCTTTCTCCCTCTTGCTCCTGGTGTCCTGGCATACATGTGCATCTTTTTATTTTAAGGAATAAAAGTGGGTGGAAGTGACTGAAGGACAGATCATGGGCACTGACCTGTAAACCTTCCCGGGCACCGCTTCAAACCCAGGCACGTTCAATAGTCCCCATAGTCCCACAGGGTTTCGTGGTCTCTCGGACACGAGGGGCAATAGGAGGCCGGTGGTGGCTGCACAGCGGTGGCAGGGCTGGATTTCAGCCCTGGCCCGGGTGGGCTGCAGGGCGGCGGGTAATGCTCTCGCCTCGCCTGGGGCAAGAGACACCCCTGGGCCAGCTGCTCGGTGAGGGGGAGAGGAGGAAAGGCCCTGTAAAGACCAGGTTAAACCTTGATTTTTGGTAGAAACAGAATAGCGTTTGGGGGGTTTTTTCTTGGTTTTAACAGGAAGGCAGAGAAAGGCAAATGCCTGCAGCATCCAGGCACGGTGTGGCTCGCACAGGCAAGCAGGCTGCTCGTGCAGCACACCAGCCGCTTCCAACTGCGCATCTTAGAAAACAGCCAAGGAGAAGGAAACGCATGTGATTTGAATGGAGTTTTTAACACAATTTGTTATTAGATGAAGTACTTTTATAGCACGTTTATAGCTCTCTGTATATAGAAACGCCCGCAGTTCCCAAGCACTGGTGGTGAGGACCGGGCATCTCCCAGCTCCAGGCACATTCCCCGTCCCTTGTGCAAACAGCAGTAACTCCAGGACCTGCAGACAGGGATGAGGTGTTTCCTGTCACTGAGAAGCCCATGGGGGAGGACAGGCTATCTTTGTGCAAGCACATTATATAAATCAGCATCAATTTCCAAATAGTACTAAATTCATTCAGAGAGGCTCTGTGAACGTGCATGAGTGAACTGACATACTTGCTCCAGCCCCTGTAAGATCAGAGTCTGGATCACTTTAGAGTGTTTACACTCAGACTTGATTTGCTTGATTCAATACCATTTTGCAGGAAAAAAAAGTCAGTATCCAGCTTGTGAGTCAGCCCTGTGTGCTGAACTGGGGGGGGGGGGTTGGTTACGGAGGAGCTTCATAAATCCCAAAAAACAGCACGTCGACAGAAATGCTGACAAATCCATAGCTGCACTGACATTACCAGCCACAGTGCTCCGCGCACTCGGTAATGCTGCCGTGACTCTTCTCTTGCTGTGATCAAAGCGCTGGGATTTCAAAGTGAAAGTCTTTTAGTCAGGCCAAGTAATCTTTGAATACATTAACTTTAAACCTCCCTAAAAATTCTGGTAGCTGCTGTCTGAACTCCCCACATCTAGTTAGAGAGATCACAAGCCACAGCAATACTGATTTATAGAAATTGATGTCTTTACCTCATTACTGGGCTTTCCAGCAAATCTGTGCATTATTAACGCTTTAAAGCCAGACAACTGTATTTTTTTTGAGTTTAAACAAATCAATTTCTGCAGCTGGACAGTCAGGGCAGACTACTCCCGCCAAGGGATTGATTTACTAGCCCAGGGTGAGATACTTTACAAAGGGTATTAAACATCAAAAAGCTGTCGCAACAGTTTTCCAGGTTAATATTAATCTAGTCCAGTAGAGCTGGTCATCACGGAGCCAACCTGCCACTCCAGTTTCTGCCATTTTGTCCATCAGCCCTTGCACGTTGCTGAAAGCACGTGGCACTAGAAGCTGCACCGAACCTGCCCGAGCATGCCGAGGCGGGAAGGTGCCTGTCGAAGCCTGAGTTCAAATCCAAATTAAGGCCCCTCTCCTCTTGACACTTGCAGGTGGCTTCTCTTGAGTGCCCCATCAACTTGGGGTAAATCAGCCTTGGGCACCGGGGCCATTTCCTACCCACCAGTCCCTCTGCAGCCTGGTGCCGGTGGCACAGGACAGGTCATAGTCACTGAGAGCCAGAATTAAAATCTGCGAGTGGTTCGGTAAGGTTTTTTTTCAGTCGTCTTACATTTGAGCATCTCTCAGAAAACGAGCTGTGGCTTCCCCCACAGAGCGAACTGAGCCTCGAGGCGGTACAGCGGCGAGCTCGCATGCATCGGCTGGCCACGGGCTGCAAACCTCTCCCTGCCGCAGCGCGTCGGCGATACCAACAGCACCTCGGGGTGTGTTTGTCTAACCTGCTTTTAAAGGCTGCCAGTGACAGGAACTCCACCACCTTCCCAGGCAATCTGTCCCAGCACCTCTCTGCTCTCACTCTTTGTTAGGAAGGTTTTCCTACCATTAATCTGATCCTGCTGGCTGTAATTTAAGCCTGTTATCTCCCTGTGAACACGCAGAACAAATTACTCCCTTCTTCTTTGCAGCAGCCTCTTATGTATTTGAAAACTGCTCTCTTTAGGCTAATGCCAGTGCTTTTGGTGTTTTCCCTGGTCACGTTTCTGACATCCAGGAGCATTGGTGCTCTGGCACCTGCCTCTGGCCCGGAGCTGCACCCACGGGCATGGCAGGGACCCACCATCGTCTCCTGGCACTGCGGCTGTGCGAGGGCTGCTCCGCGTCCTGGGAACCCTGTGCCCATCAAGGCTCATCTCTGCTGAGTAGCATCCTTCACATTTCGGTAGTGAACCAAGTGGCAAGGATATCTGATAGAGGTGAAATCTTCCACACCAACTAGAAAACCGCGGCAGCACATTTTTCACAGAGCGGGTCTGTTGGCCATACTGCAAACGAAGTAGGCTTCAGAAAACAAACGGGTTCAGATGGTTTCTGAGTGGGCTTTTAAGGAAGTTTTTCAGCCTGGGATGTAGAGCGCTCTGTTGAACACCTGAGATCAGCCCCTAGCTGAGCTTCAGGCCTGGTTGCAAAAGAAAACTCCAGGTAGGAGAAATCACTGTCCAGTGTTGCTGTTACTCGGACGGCCTCTCCTGGGTAAAACTGCTGCTGTTAAACACACAGAAGCTGTAAGATTTGTTGGAGAAATTGCAACTCACTTATTCTCTGCATACTTTAAGCTGCTGCATTTAACTCCCTAGCACTGTAGCTGAGAATTCAACCATAGTAATAAAACCGCAAAGGGCTCTGCCCTGGACTCCAAGCTGCCATTTGGCAGGAGGGACCAGCTGCGGGAACACAGCCGAGCCTCTGCACCCCTTCCCTCGGCTTTAAATAACCACACTGCCAAAGGGCACGGCCTGCGTGAGGGCAGCTCTCAGCCCCAGCACCAGCCCCCCTCTGCCCTCCCCACGCCGCTCCCCGAGCACCCCCTCTGCCCAGGGTAACCTTGGGGGAAGAGATCTCCACTCTCGAAGGACCAGATTTTGTCCTCAGTTCCAGTCTACGGAAAGCATTCAGCGCTTGGGATGCTGAAGTCTGAATGTGCAATAAATTCACCCCTGCACCCAGGGGCAGGCAGGGTGGTGTGGGCGCCCTGCGGCATCGCGCCCGTCAGCTCCCCTCCGCAGCCATCGTGTCAGAAGCGTTGAGTGAGAGCCGACCCGTGCTGCTCCTACTGCCGCTTTTGTCTCCGTTTGGTTTGATGGCAGTGGACAAAAATACAGTTGTTTTTTTTCTGGCTTCCAAATAGCAGTAGGTGCTGAAACAGTAAAAAATGAACCCCCAGCTGCTGCTTTTGCTTCTCACATGAAAACTGTTGCATACATATTTACTGTGCTGATTAAACAGATCTGCTACTCTACGGTAAACCAGGGAATTAAAGCACCGTATTTTCAATTTTGTTACCAAATTACAATTCATAAATATTTGAGAAAATAAGGGCATTTACATATACCGTTACTGAGAGTGCAATTGCTGTATGGCTGCCACTTGCTATCAAAAACCAGAGTACCATGGTGTAAGTAATGCCTACTTCACAGCAGTATCCTAAAATGACAGCACACTGAATCCACTACTTCTGTCAGGATATATTTTTATTAAGGGTCAGTATAAACTCCAAAAGAAACTTTGAATCATTTTTGTCACTATCTACCCAAAACAGAAACAGTCTCTAAATTGAATGTAGCTGAATTTTTAAATACTCAGGTTTCAGGCACAACGCAAATATCTGCCATTTATAAGGCTATCAGGTAATTTAAATTCATGAGAGTAGCTATAAACACGTATTGATGCTTTCAGTGGAGAAACGCAGCTCTGTATTACAGGGCTAGATCCCAGAAATTATATACAACATTTTTGGCTCTTTCTTTCATGCCAACAGTTCACTGTAAAGGTAGATGTATGAAAAACATTTAGCATCTAAAAATTCTCAATATTTAAGCTTCCAGCTTAAATTACTTTAGTAATTACTACAGTAGTGTTTATTTCAAACTTGATACTAATTTTCCCAATTAGCATTACCAAGCCCATTCATAAGTGCACACTTTGTAACATAATGATAAATGGAGTATTCATGTAGTTGTTTGAGAGTGAGCTGTATTAGACAAGCAAAATGTTAAAGAATTTTCTGGACAATGGAGGTAGGAATGAGAGGTTCCTGATTACGCTAAGTTTTCTGGTCTGCCTCTACCACCACAGATTTGGTTCTACTTTTATCTGACAAAATAGATTTTCAGTTAGTTTTTCACTGCTTAAACTTTGTTGTGATAGTATTACCTACTGTGTAGTAACAACCTAAATAATGTATGTTTCAATCCAGCATTTTAGCTGTCTTCAGAGGCGGCGAAAACTCTACATGGTTGAGCCAAAAATAACTATTAATGCAAGCATAATTTGGAGTATGATTTCTCATGCAAAAAACAAGAATCTGCAGCTCCTATAGAAAATCAACAGGATACTTTTACTTTACAAGATATTTTGGACTATGAGAAGAACACACACAATCACACTGTTCTTTCATTTTGAAAGGGACAGTCTTCTACAACGTGCAAAATGAGACACACACTCTGTTCCAGTCAGTAAGCCTGTTACTCTGAATCGGTTAGCTGTCCCATTCTCCATTATTCTGATCATAGTTCTCCTCTTCTTCAGAATCAGCAGACACTTTCTTAATTCTCTGGATGACTGCCTTAATGCTTCTCTCTAGCTCATTAGTGGATCCTTTACTGGCATCTTTCTCAGTATCTCGATTCACTTTTCTTAGTTTAACTCCTTGCCTTATGGCAGAGAGGATGTTGTCTTTTACAGAGGCATACGGGTTTGGCGGTTCCACTTTGCGAAGATGAACTTCACTGCGTTTCAGAGAAGCCAAAACCTCATCCATGGAACCTGCAACAGATAAATCTATTGTTACCAGAAGAAAGAACAAGACAACCACACTTAGAGGTACAAAACCCTACCCAAGTGTTCAGGGTTCTTCCTTTCATCTCTGCCAGAGACAGGAAAAAGACTGGTCTGTTCTGGCACAGACTCTTTCAAGCTTCTGCAGCACAGGCTGTGGAACTGCTTTTAAAAAGCAGTTAAAGATTTTATATCTTGAATTGAGAATCCAACGCCTCTTCAACATTATACAAGGTTGTGCTCTAAGGAAGAAATTATACACAAAGGAGGATGCTTCTTTTTCATTACAACTTTATGGGCTTTCCAAAAAATTTCACTTCACCTCCTAGCTTGCTCAGATGCCTGCTGAGACCGTCAATTGCATTTTTGCTCAGCCAAGAGAAAAATGAAAGGATTTAAGTAGAAGGGCTTGAAACTGCACCACTGAAGTCTGTGGGAGCCAAATCAGGCCTAAGCAGGCAGGCAGGCAGCCCTTTTCTGTATGGACTTAAAAAATGATTCCCATTTTACAACATGATTTAAATCTCAGGTGTATGTTTCTGAACTTCACACCATAGAGGACACCATACTGAGAAAGCTTCCACTAGTTCTCTTGATACACACTGTAATTTGCGTTTTACTCTTTCTGTTAGATTCTTCGTTGCTAGCTTCAGACTGTCGGACAGGGAGGCAGTTTCGCTGGACAGGAGTCGACTCCTACAGCCGTAGGTTCAGACCATCTGTGCCTCACAGCTACAAGTATTTTTGCCATGCGCGGTGCACAGGTTGTGCCATTAACATCAAGCACTTGAAATGTAACATTCTGCTAAATCCTGTGGTACCTTCAGAGACTGAGATGCCAGAAAAGGATCAAGCAAAGATCCACCAAGTTGTCTTACAAAGCCTTCAAAAGTAAAGAAGTCTTAAGTCTACTAATCAAGTGGGCTGCCTAGTAAAAGACTAGTCAGACTAACAAATCATAAAAGAAGTTCCCCTTGGAAAGTATGTTAACACATTACAGACCATATTTTCAACACCAGAATATGACACTCTCCTGGCTTTTCATGTGCAAAGACATGAGTAGTCCATGTATAACTAAAACCAATCTGTTTATGAAGCTGTTTCAGTAAGTTCCTGTGGCAGTATCTTATTGATTACTATGACAGCAATTAGCATGCTGGTTTTCTTCATGAAATAGGTGTAAACAACCAATCAGATCTCTCCAATAAACAAAAAAGGATTTTTCTTATCCAGTTCAGCCTTCAGTTACACCTGCATATGATCTTGCTAACAAAGCAGAGGTGTAACAGAGCAGAATTTTTGCTCTAGGAATGTTAGTATGCCAAAGCTATCCACGTGCCCTTCAAATCCTGGTTGAATTCCGCATGAATTCTCTCAAGAAACCTTTATTTAGAAACCAAGCAAATGGTAAGTGGACACAGGCTGTGCACACCTTAGCAATGCAAGCAGCCCAACTGCTAGCTCTGTAGTACATAAATCACAAACACTGAAGTGTAGCCTTAGTACAACCACAAATTTACCCACAATGGTCTTCTGACTGGACAGGTGATTACTCCTCAATCAAAATACCACATTTGGTTCAAAAGTTGCAAAATTGTGGCAAGAACCAACCTGGTAATAAAAGTTGCTTCTCACCAAACACGGTGAATAAACCCCCTCTCCTTGGAATTTCTTCTGACACTTTCCTACCTATTACAGCAGTGGGATTTTCAGTGTCATGAGAAATGCAGGTCCTGAATTAAGATCTCCACAGAACTAGTAGTGCTGTGATTAAGCATGGTTTAAACTAACTTGTAAGGCTGTACTTAATAAATGCAGGATTCCAGCAGAGACTGAAGTTCAAATGTCCTAAAAGATTGACCTGTCCTATTTGACAGCACTTCCCCAAAAACACCGAGTCACATACTCTGAGCACCAGGACCCTGTGAAGTGTATCAAACGGGACACACAAATCATTGTTACTCATTTAACATCCTGAGTTATGGTCAGTGTTATTGCACGTGGTTTCTTAGACTAAGCTTTCCAAGAGCTTCATTCTCTTGAGCAAGACTGCACACTATTCCTGTCCAGAACCAGAGAGAGGGAGAACAGAAAAATACAGGAAATTAAGAAACACCAGTCGATGTGAGCCTTCTTACCTATGTAATTATTTACAGACCTCCTGGATGAGTCATCCTGTTTGTGCAGTGCAGGGCTTTCTGTGGGGCTATCGGAGCTAAGGGGAAGTGGCTTATCCTCTGTTGCTGATGGTGTCTTTAACTGGAGAGGTAAGGGGGGAGGTGGGGGAGGAGGGGGTAAGGGAGGAGGGGGCGGAGGAGGTGGTGGTGGTGGGGAGGATGGAGAGACCACCAATTCCTCGCTGTGCTTTTGCTGCTCTGTGTCACTGTCAGTAACAAAAATCTGGACAGGGGTATCTGCTGGGGTATTCTGATGTGAAGCTTTTGATCCTTTGGCTTCTACTAGCAGTATGCTCTTTGGCTGCTCTGGAGCTGCCCTTGCTCTCGACGAAGGTGGAGGGGACCGTACTGCAACCTGCTGAGTGATGCTTCGTGGCAACCTGGGACTGAGAGGCTGGGGATGAGATGTTTTCAGAACAACGTGAGCTGGACACTTCTGAAAAACAGATCGTAAGGCAGGAGGTCACATCTCCATTGGACTGGCCAAAACATCAACCCCAAAGAGACAAAAAGCCACAGAGTACAGACCTGTCTCATTCACCCATTCAAGCAGAAAATTCAACCCTGAACAGGTTTCAATGAATATCAAGGTATTTCTTTCAAAGCCTTTTCCTCACCTGTATTCTTTGCAACAGGTTCTGCATCTGGAAACTATACCCTTAGTGGATTTAATCCTCCTGACTCATTACACACAATCCTATTTTAGGCTATCCAAATGGTGGTCTCTGATTTGGACCGCGCTCACACGTGAGCTATGGCTACTTTCTGATGCTGTGTTTTGACACCATTTAGGACTACTGTAGTTCACAGTACTTGCCTCCCTGAACGTTTTCAGCCTCTCCAGTGTTTTCTGACGTTCCTGGCTTATCCAAGCTTTTTTCTTTTTCTCCTCCTCTTTTTGCTTGTCTCTCTTCTGCATTAAAACACAAGTAAGTGAGCATTAGTGTGTGAAAACAAGCAGCTGTCAGATTCTCCAGGGCTGCTATTCAGTACTCACTATCTGTATGCTGTGATGCTGCTGGAAGCGTTTTTTGCTCTCTTCTGCCTGTTGCAATCTCTGCCGATGGCTTGCTTCACATCGATCCTGGTAGAACAGCAAAATTCATGCAACCCTTGGTTAGTTCACATTTCCTGTGCACCATGTGTGCCATTAACTCCTGTGCACAAGCCACTAAACAGCGACCAAGGCCAAGTGCTTGGCTGTGCCAAGAAGGATGGCTAAGCTCAACCAGTGGCAGCTGTGAGACCCCAAATGTGAAGTCTGTGGGACTCCTTCATGGCTAAAGCCAATGGGATGTTTTGTTCTCCTAATTAGTGATAGGGTTATTCATGCTGCAGAGGAAATATACCCAGATCTGAACCGATCCCTGTCTTACATTTAGGTTAAAAAAAAGATAAGAAAGAAAAAAAAAAAGCAGAAACAAGCTCTGAAGAAATTTCACCCAGGTACCAGCTGGAGGGAAGGGGTGCAAAGACATGAGGAAGAAGGCAAGAGGGAAGCTAGCAGGGCATCACAAAAATACAAGGCTACTTTCCCCCTGCCCCTTATTTGCCATAGCTCCCAAGTACAAAAGCCAAGGAAGCAAAGGTATGGGGAGCACAATGAATGCCTAACAGGGGTACCTTCAGTTAGTAACAAAGTGCCGCAGAGAAGCTGCAGGCTTCAGTATTTTCTCTGGGAGTCGCTATTTGTCACTCTACAGAGGGGGATTATCCACACGGCTGGGTAAGCTTTTGCAAATCATCTGGCATTTGGCTTTCGTGTTATACAACCAACAGACAGCAATTAAATGAATGAAAACAGAAGCAAAGGAAGTGTCTGCCGAGGAAGCAGTTGCAAGCAAGAGACAATGATGGCTCACAAAACATTTCCAATGTCATTCCCATTTTGTCCAGGCTAGCGAGGGGTAAAAGGCCAGACAGGCTCGAGCTTAAACTCTGCTCTCTGCCCCAGCAGGACTGTGCAGGTGTAAGGTAAGCTCAGCTCACTGGGAAGGTTCATGAGAGTCAACTGTGATCTCACTTGTGTCTTCCTAGTGTTCTGCTCTGAATGGGAAACAAAGGAAAAAACTGGCCCTTGCACAGAACTGAGAGGCTGGAGAGAGAATTGCAGCAGTTAAATATCCCCTCCCTTCCATTCAAAGATAAAGTAAGTATCACTGTGTGGGTTGTTCTGTCACTGCAGCCTCCTTCCTTGCAGGCCAGGTTTCCTCCTGTACTGCAGCTGCTTTGTAAAAGGCTGCCAGGACAAAGCTGCAGCTGGCCACAGCAGGGCTCTGGTAAGGTTTAGCTGATAGGGAAACACCTCCTGCGTCACCCATGTAAGTTTGTGCTCTCTTAATAAACTAGAGAGGCACTTGCAACACAGTGGAGTGTAAAGCTGGCTTAAAATCATATCGTCTCTCTTTCTGTTTGGCGGCCTTGGCACTGAGTCACGTATCATCTTGTACGCTCCACCCAAATCTTCCCTAGTTGTTTCCTGTCCATCCCTCATGAGTCAAGACATCAGCTAAAGAAAATGCACATCTCCAGGACTGCATTTACTTTTTTGTTCCTGAGGTAGGCTCTCCTCGCACAGACAGTCCCACGCTTTGTCTCCAACTGCTTAGTCTTCTGCCTCAGCATCGTCATTTCTGACAAGTTAGCGTAATGTTGTCCCATTGTCTGTTCAATGACCTTGAGCTCCTCAGGATTTTCACATGTATCATAGTAAACAACTTCATCCTGTTTCTCTAAAAAGGCATTTGGCATTTTTTTAAAAACCCAAAAATTGCCACAATTATTTAAACATTTAAAGAACTAATGACATTTTAAAAGCCACTGAAGGCAGTGAGTTAGTTATTAGAAAGTGTAATGCTCCAGAGCCGAGCTTGGTCCTTCAAAGTCATACGCAAACATGTGATGTTACTCACAGGGGTGCTCTGCAGGATCAAATTTATGCTGTTAGCATTTGTTGTTATTTATCTTCCTCTTTCAAACGTCTCTCTGTGCTTTAACTCCTACCTTCACCGACTGGAGTTTTCCTGGAAAACTGAAGACTGTTCTGATCAACACTGGGTGACTTATTTTACTATTTACCAGGTTTTAATTATGCAACAAGCAGGAGCAATGTTTACTTCACAGTGTACACAGTAATAGAGAACTCATAAGCACAAATAAGCATAAATAAGACTGGTGCCTAATTTGGTCATAAATATGTTACGAAGAGACACTTAAACTGGAATATAGCAGTACTCAAGTACCGTCTAGCTATAATCACCTCTTTTTGTCATTACAGGATGCTGCAATTTCTACACGTTAAATTACAACAGATTTGTGATGAATTTCAGGACCCATTTCATCAGGTCACAGTATTCACAGTTTCTATGCATAGATCCTGTAACTACAAGAGCAGTTAAGTATTTTCAATAGAAGTTATTCCATATGCTAAACCAGTCCCTGCACGTATCACAGCTGCTGTCAAGATGAGCTACCAGTGTAGCTCATTTTTTAAAACCTGTGTTACCAAATTAGGGTCTAATTAGTCAGAAGACAAAATATCAGATGATGCCATGGCACCCATGTTTTCCAGTGATGCTTTCTACTATGGAGACCTGAGCAGTGACAATAATCCTTATTTCTTTTTTAAGTGAAAACAGAGCAGGCTGTATCACTCCTGTGTTTTGGATATGTGCTTAAATATTTGTTTATTCTTACCTTTAATCTGTCTCCTTAAAGTGTCCAACTGTACAATAAGCAGCATCTCTTCATGTTTCAGTACGTCAAGCTGTACATTATATAATTCCAGCTGTGTTTCATAATACTGTATTTCCAGCTCCTCCACTACAGTTAGGTTCTCTTCTTGTTCACTGAGGTTCTCCATCTGCATAGCCCCAAACAGAAAACAAAAAGCATTAATAACAAAATATGCACACATGGAACATGCATGGATGCACAAATACTTGTACAGAGCCTGGCCTAACTGGCAGCTGCTTAGGTGCTTTGGTATGGAAACAACAGAACATTAGAAATGGCTCGGAGCAGAAACTTAGAGGAGCAGAGAGCCTTATTAACCCAAAGTGTCATTTTCCCTTAAGTCTACCAGGAGACACTTCATTATAATCTGCATAAATAATACTGCTCCTGAAAACAATTATATATGGTGCAGTACACTACTCCTGGAAAATAAACATCAGGTACTCCTAGCAGCAGTTAGATGGCATCAAATCAAGAAGATCGCAACATTAAAATTAAATAAGTATCTTTATTTTGCAGTGTCCTCTGAAAATAGTATCTGGTCTTTATCTCCCTATTTTAAAGGTTAATATCACAAATGCTAACATGACACTTGAACTGTAAAAGCATGTATCTTAACCTTTGCTAAGTGTCCTCATATGTGTAGGAGCAATTTTAAAAAACTGGAGACATGCATTTTTCCACAACTAAAAATGCTGAAAACCTAAGCTGTTTCACAGACAAAGACTTTGAAAGTCTACTCCCATGCCCACGTTCTGTAGGTTTTGATCAGCCCTTCACAAAACAGTGACAGAAAAGGGGGCTTCTCAAGGTCTTACGTTTTTCTGAATGCCAGCTCTCTTCTGTTTCAGGCACAACTCTCTTGCCCTCAGATGCTGAAGGGTTTCTTTAGCTAACATGCATTTCAGGTTTTCTAGTCGTGGCAAAGCTGATGCCCAGGTGGTTTTACCAAATCTTTCCTGATCTTGTTCCATCTGTTTGTGCATCGCTGCAGATTAAAACATTGCAAAAAGAGATGAGAAATGCAGTGTAGTAATAGCCCTTGTGCGTTTCTACTATAGCTGTAGTACTAAAAATGCTGATGCTATTAAACAGTTTCTGAAGCTTCTTTAGAAATCACAAGACTAAAAGGTAGAATCTATGATTTTATGTATGTAAGGAAAATACTTCATTGTACCATGGAAACATGCCTTAACAGTTGCACAGCGATCTACTCAGTTAATATGCTGAAATGCTTGAGGCTTGCATATCAAGTGCTGAAAGTGTGCATGGTTTTTGTTCAGAGGTTTGCAGCCATAAGTCTCAGGCCTTGATAATGTTTGTGTGCAAGCCAAATCCAAGTTGTAAACCAAATTGCTTAAAAGATACAAATCTTAAGTGAATAAAATGCTTCCTTCTTAAGCTGGACACTCATCATAACCTCAGGGTCTGCAGAGTGCAGCAAAGGTGATAAAAAGAGCCCCCAGTCCCCTAAGTCAAGTATTTACACAACCTTTTGTGTAAATCATTCCGATTACCTGCCAGAGCCTTTACAGTTTCCTTGAAGTAGTTCACAGTGATATCCTGAATGGAGCACACAGCATTCTCAGCTCGCTTAGTCCATTCTTCAGCATCTTTCTGCAAAGCTGCTACTCTTTTAGGCCCCAAATTATCATACTGCAAAGATTTCTGCAAGGAGACAAAATTCTCAGTTGCCAACTGGTTACCACAGTGGGCAGCCCACATTATGCTATACTTAGAGACACTTCAAGCAAGGCGGAGCACAGTGGCAAACATGACCTTCCCCTCACCTGACACAAAGCAAATTGCTACTCATGCCTGTGTATTGCCTTGTTCTTCATTCTCTGAACCTTAACTCAGAACCTTTGTTCCCCAATTGTGACTTCACGCTTAACTTTAGATTAATTTATTTCTTAAAATATTTTTAAACTATCATCTTAAAAATCATGTCCCACACAAGTGTTTCAGTTGTTACTAAAAGTAACTCAAAACCACTCTTCTACGTGCAATGTTCTCTTCTATTTTTCCCGTGTTGACAGCACATTGCACTGTCAGGTTCTCCAGTTTGGCAGTTCTTTCACACAGGAACAGGGATATAGAAAAGAAACATAAGAGAGTATTTTCAAGTCCACAAAGGGTACATGGGAACAAGACTAGTATTCAAGTATTTTTTTTTAAAGACTTAGATTTCAAATGAGCCTGAACATCCTTCTGAGTTTTTTTACACAGAAACTGACTTTGTGTTTCATCTATTCCAATTTTCACTTTAATTTTCAGTACAGCATACTAGGTATTTTATCCTCACAGATTTAGACCTTCAGTATCCAAGAACCTTAGTCTAAACTTAAAACTCTTCTGCTCTTTTCTAAAACATTAACAGCTCACTTTAATTTTAACAGACTGTTTAAGGAAAAATCAAAATAGTAGCTAGCTGTCTTTTCCAGGGGCATTGTAACTTTCAGTATGTGGTTCCAGTTTAAGATGCACATAAAATTAAACGAAGTGACAACTGACATGTTTTAATCTGTACTTCTAGCAGGCTGTAGCAGCAATAGAAAACTGCTTTGTGTGGTGAGGTCTCCTCTGCCTTCTGTTCTACCACCACAACTGAGCTAATCTGGTGCATCAGCATTGCTGAGGGATGGCATTCTCAATGTCACAAACTAATCCCACTGAAGGTGGCACAACGAAGGCTACTTAAGATCTCTGTAAATTCAGCCTACCAGAGAGTAAACCCCAGAGAGGTGGAGCTTGGGGATGTTTTCCTTTTAATTCCTCAAAACAGAGGGAAGCAAGACACTGGTGGGAAGACAGCTGCCATTCTATTCAAGCCAGTACCATGGACTCTGAGTTCCTCTGAGAGTGGTTCTGCCCTAACTCTGAATTTCTCAGTCATGTTTCGCGGCTTGGCAGGGGAAAAAATAGTAGGTACAGACAGAAGTAGGGAATGTTAAGTGATTTGAGTCTAAGCTGCTCCAAGAGCAGCTGATGCCCTACTATATAACTTGGCCTTTCACTTTGTAAAGGCAGACCTACCAGGATTTCCAGTTTGTACAGTGTCGCCAGCTCTCGCATATCTCTGAAGGGCTG
Source organism: Oceanodroma leucorhoa (assembly GCA_030449065.1). Classification (NCBI taxonomy): domain Eukaryota; kingdom Metazoa; phylum Chordata; class Aves; order Procellariiformes; genus Oceanodroma; species Oceanodroma leucorhoa. Next base: position 4,743,674 of record JASVER010000034.1, read on the forward strand.
CAGTAAATACTGGTAGAATTGTGTTGCCATGGTGACCAAATCCTGATAAGCTTCATCTTCTTCTTCATAAACCTTCATCAAAGCCACCATTGTGTCAGCATTTTTATGCTGCTGAAGAACCTAGTGGGATAAAAGGTAAATCAGACTTAGCTGCTTTGCATTCGTGTGTGCTGACTGCTGACGAGCTTCGGTGGAAAGGACCTGCCGTTTGTCATTCAATGAACAAGCAAGACCTCCCACTGCACAGGAGGTGTACGCAGGCCAGGCATTCAGCAGCCGCTCCTAGCTGGAAATATCTTTAACGGCACACTGTTAAAGGCACTCATCGCTGCATATTGCATTGGGAGGCTGCAAGGAGTATCATGCCTAGAGCTTCCACCACAGAAATTCTAATAGCTGTGTGCAGATGACTTGGTTGCTACTTTTTATAAACTCAGATGGGAAACTGGGGAAGTCTGTGTACTGGAAGGACAAGTAAGGTATTCTTAAACTAGCTCTTGCATTGCTTCCACAATTACTAAATGCCTGCTAATATGAAATGAGTTTCTGGATCCAGAATTTCTTACTTTGAGCATAGAAAAATCAGACTGCCATTTAAAAATAAGAATTCAGAAACAGACTTCTACTCCTGATATATCCTGCAGTTAAATTCCTTTAACACTTGTATAATGTATAACAGCTTATTCTAATCTCAGTTCTAGTGATACTACATGTTGCAACTTGTAATTCTTCCACACAATGACCGCCGTTCTAATACACTAGGCCGTATTTAAGGTCTTTATTTGCTTCTATGACAAAACACAAAGTTGGAAACTGCCCCTCAAATGCATTTGTTTACTGGCACCAATCAAAGCTTCAAAGATTTTTCTCTGACAGCAGCTAGCAGAGACCATGGTACGCTCTATGTGCCAGGACAGAGCGAGCCAGCTGAGAGAACACAGCTAAGTTCCACGGAGAAACACAGACCTTCCTGGAAGGTCAGCGTTTGCTCTACAGCTCTGTAAGAAGGGAAGGGAATAGGGTGTGTTTGGTGCTACAATGAGAAAAAGCATTAGAAACATAAGCTTGATTGTGTTGCAACTGAAAAGCACTGAAATTAAACCATCATCTTTGCTCTTGCCAGCTGAGTCTGGGTAACACAGAAGGAACAAAGTTCCCAGCTGTGGAGGCATTTCCCCAGGGAAAATCTGTGCAAGTCAGCTCAAGGGCATCTCCCACCCATCCTCCCTCCAGGCCTGGCACAGGCAGGACAGGTGAAACAAGAGGATCTGAACTGCAACATTTCTGATAATCCCAGAAGTCCTGCAGCCCCTCAGGCTTCCCCAGGAGCTTGTGGTATCTCAGACACAGTCCTAGGGCCCACCTGCAGCAATTTAAGAGTCTGCTTCTTCCCCACTATCAAAGCCAAATAGAAACACAATAGTTAGCTTTCTGGTTCCCATACTCAAACCAAGCAGCGAGGGTCACGCTGCTCCTGGAGGATGTTTATAGTGAGTAGAGGGGAAGTATTAGTGAAATTTTAAAGTCAACTCATGAGACAATTATTCATGACAAAGTTTGGGGTTTTTTTTTAGGGGGGGGGGAGGAGGGCAGGGGGTTGGGGGCCACATTTTGTCTGTTTTAAAGTAAAATCCTTGCTTTTACACAATCTGATATTCTTTTTATAGAATTCTGGTTCACCATTTGCCCAACTGACTCCTCTGGTTGTTGTAACAGTATTGCTCTTGGGTTTTTTCCTTTGTCTTTGAACACACACACACACACACGAAGTATTTATACAATATTACTCTCCTCCATCTTGTACCAGTATCTTCTGCATTCTTCAAAATGAATTTCCTGGCCCAGAGGATGAAGTATTTGAGAACGACATGAATGTAAAAAGGGAAGAAGGATGCTCCGATACTTAAGGCTAGTTTAGTGCCAGAAGAGGTAGGTTTTATTTCTTGAATCTTGCGTAACTTGCTCTGGACCGCAATATAATGAATTTATGTCCCTGTTAGGCCTGCAAATACAACAACACTCTATAGCATGTTTAGCCATATCTAAAATATAGTTGGAAATAGCAGAATAACTGGCACTGCATTATACTTAACCACCAAACCCAAACTGCCACATGGCTGTACATGCTTGTGCTGCTCGGAAAAGAGATGGTGGCTAGAATGTATTTCTAACTGGGCCATGAACTGCTATAGTCAGTTACAGAAACCATAGCTTTTGTATAAAACCCTGTACATGAAGTTCATGTAAACTGAAGTTGTCTTTTTAAAAAGTGTCTTCCTGTAACAATAATGCTACAGCTGTTAAATACTGAAATAGGAAACAGAAGGCTAAAGCCAACTGTCTTAACTTTCCTCCAAAGCATCATCATTTTCATAAAATACCTTTCAGCTTACTTTGCCAGGAAATAGACTGCAAACAGATACTGCAAGAAAACAATAGCAGCAACACACCCGTGAGCTTAAAGTATCTGTAACTCTTGTTTTAACATACCTATGTCCTCATTGCAACTATGTTACCAGATACCATCCTTTAAATTCATGCTTACTACAAGGGGAAAAAAATCCAGGAACACATCTACAGCAAGAAGAAACTTATGGTACTAAAGGAAGAAAGGGCTATCATCATCATTAGTTCATACAATCAGAATCTGACACTTAAAAAGAATAACACAATTTCTCTGACTTCAAAACACCTATTTGGCACAGGTCCATGGCTAAGTTTGGTTTTAATAAAAAAACCTCACTGAGAATCCCCCAGTTATAGACATTACTGCAAACAGGCAGTCTGAGACTTTCATAGGGAGGTTAGAAAATTAGAGCAAGATTGTACACTCCCTTTCGGTTACCGTTCCACCCATTGCACAACACTGCTGGATATTTTTAGCAATGTGTTTTTGTAGGAGTGCTTGCAGCTTAAGTAAGCACCCCAATGTCTTATACTGACTGCCCACCCGGAGCAGGCTTATTCCCCACTTAATAAGGTACCACTTACAAAGACCGATGACAGTCAGTACTCGAGAAAGTTGACTTAGTGCAAAAAAGTGTTTGTGTAAGCACTAATCTGAACATCGGACAATACTATGAGCAAGATGGTATTAGTGACTTGGTCACCCTTGCTCACATTACCTAAACGTGAGTCTGACCTGAGTGACTTAAGCTCTTGCAGCAGAGACTGCCAGCCTCCTGCATGCAAATCCCAGGTGAGCAAGAGGTGCTAAAGCCGAGGCAGGCGCACCTGCGAGCCGTGCTGCAGCACCAAACAGTGAAGGCGCTCCTACGCCGAGGGAAAACTTCTTCTGCCTGCAGGGAGAGCAGGGGGTGGCCCTGCAGTACCCCCACCCCGGGGACAGCCCCAGGCCAGGCCAGGCGAGCCTGCTGGCCCCCTCAGCGGGGCCGGCCCCGGCCCCCTCAGGCCCCGTCGGCGCTGCGGGGCGGCCCCTCCGCCCCCCCGCCCGGCCCCGGGGCCCGTACCCGCCGCAGGGCCTCCTTGGCCCGGGCCAGGTGGCCGCGCAGGGCCCTCCCGCGGAGCTCGTGGAGACTCTCGAAGTACTCGTCGTCGCGGCGGCGGTCGGCGGCGAAGAGGGCGTCCAGCACCACACGGCCACCGCAGAGCTCCAGGGCCCAGCCCAGGTAGAGCTCCAGCTCCCGGCACAGCTCCTGCACCTCGGCCTCGCCCGGCGCCGCGCCGCCGGGGAACAGCACGGCCCAGAGCCCGCCGCCGGCGGCGGCGCCGGGCAGCGTGGGCGGCAGCGCGGGGAAGGCGGGCTCCAGGCGCGGGCAGACGGCCGCCAGCTGCCGGTGGACGCCGCGCAGGGCCGGCGCCGAGAAGAGGCCGGCCCAGCTCTCCGGGGCCTGCGCCGCCGCCTCCGCCCGGCCGTGGCAGGTGACGGCGAACGCGCCCTCCACGCCGTTCCAGCCCACGAGGAAGCGGAGCCGCGGCGGCTGAGGCTCGGCGAAGGCGGTGTCGCGCACGGCCACCCACCCCTCCAGGCTGTCGGGCTGCGGCTCCATGATGGCGGCGGCCGCGCAGGCCCCGCGCCCGCGGAGCGAAACAGAAACCGACAAGCCTTAAGGGCGCCGCGCGCACCCGGCGAGGGGGCGGGCCCGTCGCGGCGCGTCACCGGCAGCTCGCGGACCCATTGGCGGGCGTCGCCCGGGGGCGGGGCCGAGGCGGGGCCGGCGGACCTCACACAGCTGGCAGGAAAATTAATAATAAAATTAGAAGAGTGGGAGGCGGGGCTCGCGCAACGCACGCATAAAGGTCCCGAATGTGAAAAAAAAAAAAAAGTTATTTTTGTGAAATAAGGAGTTATGTCTGTGAAGAGCAGTGGGCAGGGTGCACAAGACCCACAGCGCTGGGGGAAGGAGCGTGGGCATTACCTCAGGGCATCCCCCCACCGCGGGAGGCCTCCGCCATTTTCCTGTGCCTCGCGGGTTTCAGCGTGGGGTGCCGTGGCCGCTGGCTGAGGGAAAGCTGCCGCGTGCGAGCAGCTTTCCAGCCATCATTCCCGTGGGCCCGGCCACATTTCACAAGTTGTTCCCAGCCCAAACCCCAGACTCCTTCCCTGCGCTTCAAAATGGAGACACAAGCTGCCCTGTGGTGGCGTTGGAGCCCTGGGGGTGGCGGGTGGGCCCAGGCCCCGCCGCGCCACGCGCACAGAGGCCGTGGACGCAAACCACCTTGCAGTCAAATGGTGCTCGTCCTTAAATCTTAAGTCCTTAAAAAAACTCAGTCCTAAGGTCGTCATACTCGTTATACCGCCTAAATACCGCCTCTCGGGCCTCTGAGGGGAGCAGGGAGCCAACGGGTTTTTATATAGCACATATCTCTTACTCAGGCCTTGTGTGCGAGGCTGAGTTTAATTCATGGTAAACAGAACGGTATATTCTAGTCTTTGGAAGCAAAGCTGACACTACTAAATTTTCAATAAATTAAGGTTTGCAAGACAGTGTAGCTTAACAGTATAAGGGCAAAAATAAGTTCTTGTTTGAAAAATTAATAAAATCTGTCTGAATGCATAAAAGTTAACATTTCAGCAAAGGCTACATAATTTATGTGAAAACATTTCTGCTCTGATCTCACAGATGATAGAGGCACTGTCAGTGGTAATGAGATCATGACTACATGGGTAATTAACTTGTAATTCCTTACTGAAACAGCAAACAATTGCACTGCTAGAAATGTGAGGAAATGACACCAAGTTTAAGTGGAAAAGGAGGAAAAAGCAGAGCTGTGTCAAGATCCAATAGACGTTTCCCCTTGCCCTGTCCCCTGAGCTCAAGACGTATATAATGCAATGTTCTCAAACGTGCTTAAAAACCTCTTGCCAGCAAGGCTGGCTCAGTAGCATGTTCACGAGCAGAAAATTATGTATGCTGGACAACTGTGGGTTTGAGTGGATACATAAAGCTCAAGCACTACGGCAATCACAATAATCAGTGGTAATATACAGCCTGGTTTTTATCAGGTGAACCACGACTGGGCGCAGACTGGAGGGATATGTTCCCGTGAAAACCCTCCCTAGCTGGCCCGTTGGCCACTTTCCTCACTATAATTAGCTTTCCAGTGGTCTAGCAGACACATACAGGGTGGGGATGTATGTATATTTATAATAAGTGTATGCAACATCATGATTTCTGATTTTTTCTAAATTCTGATTTTTTAATATTTTTTCCTGGAATCTGATCTTGATTCCAACTCAACCCCATAGTAAAGCTTCTGCTGATTTAATAGAGGACTTTGCCATTAAACTTTTGCAAAGAACAGAACAGATACTTCCATTTAAATACGCAGCAACGCTGTAAGTATGCGTCCAGCCGTTTGAGTTAGTTTGTGCAGAGTGCACGTTTTGTGTATCCCACACACAATACTCTGCCTAGCACCACAGCCTTGGAAATCACGCCTAGCTAGAATCAATGACTGCACTCTGCTGGGTTTATTAATACCAGCTCAGAAAGTGAGAGGGTGCTCTGGCTTTAGCAAGGGGTCTGTACAATTGTTCCAAGTACTTCAGATCCAGGAATCAACCTTCAGAGCCTTTTCTCGGTGTATGACATTCATCCTGGTGACACTCAAGTAGCACGCTGCTGAAGGACAGCTGGGGCACATCTATATTTGTTCCATTGCTCATTGCTGGCACGTCCCCTGAGCAAAGAGGCGGTCTAGGGTTACGGTAATAAGTCTTCCAACTGCAATCATAGGAAAGTGGCAGGGAATTGCTTTCGTGTGAATGAATTTTTACTAGGGGAAATAAATGTGAAGTTTGATGCCATCTGAGCTATCAGAAGATTTATGAAGTCTTAAGATAGCAGGCAAGTTTTTAGGTAGTAACATTCTTTGTTATATATTTTCGATAATTGATGGTCAGGGACTTAAACATTCTTCACTGTAATTGTATCTGTGCCTGTAAACTGAGCAAACACTGAGCAATCATCTGAAAATCTTATTCAGGCAGCAGGGTTCCAGACAAGCTTAATTATACTCATTTTAATTTATGTAATTTAATTTAATTTTGGTAGGAAAAATACTTGTTAATTCACTTTTCTAGTTAGTAGTAGCTTCTAAAGCAAGCCTTATTGTTATAATTATGGGGAAAAAAGTCCTTGCAGGAGCCAGACAACATTTTCTGGTATGTGTCAAGACCTTTTCTCTGTTTAATATGTTAAAATTTGCATGATTTATTTTATCGTCTTTAGCATAAATAATATTTCTGCCTAACTTCAGTGTTTTTGTCTATAGTAAGATATTGCTAGCTGTAGAATCCACACTCATGTCTGCAGTGCCAGAAGACAAACGGTGAACTTCTGTGTGTGTTTTCTTGCAGATCTGGTAGGCTGGACTGTTTTCAGTCATTGATATAAAACTGCGGAGTTGGAAGTTTCTGAGCATTTTTCACTGGTTCAAGAAGTTGCTTTCTAATAAGTCACTGACTGTGTTGACTTTGTTAGCTAAGTAATCCTCAGGAATATTAGTAAAATATTGATGAAATAAATTGAAGTGATAGCAAATACTCGAAACTACAAAGACCGTAAACAGTAGTTTGAAAGCAAAGCTTATGTGAAAGCTTCTGCAGAAGCTCTGATAACCTTGATGTCTGACTGACCTTTTGGCTTTTTTCTGCGAGAAAGTGGTTTTAAAGCTTTCATATGCTTCACTGAGCTAGGACTAGATGTAACTATAGGTTCATTAATATTCAGCTGAAATCTTTCCGTGAACCCTTTTGAATGTAGTAGTAAACTGCTGAGAAAATTGACCGGAGTAGTTTTGTAGCCGTGATTTTGTTATTGCTGGTGAACAGTGGAGGGCTGCAGGGACGTTGCAGCTCTGACAGAGCATCATGTGGTTTCTCTGTGCTAGCATTATTTCATGTGCTGTGGGAGTCAGCATTAATATTGCCCTTGCACCTTTAATGTTGTCCCACATGCATCTGCTTTATCGTACAGCTTTGCATTTCGCATCCACATGCTCTTTTCACACCTCCCACATTGCACAGAATGGACAAAGTGTGCAAGCTCCAGGTCAGAGCGGACTTCTCTCAATTCAGGGGTCAATGACCTGCCTTGCTTCCTAGTTACTGTATGCTTTATCATGAGGATCATCATCAATCTTGTTTCCTAAGCTTAATTTATGTTAAAATATATATTTTCACAGCACTTGAGAACCCCCAAAGGGCAGTATTTTTCCCTGTTTTACAGAAAGGACCTGAGACCTAGACTGAGAATAACGTTAAATGAAACCTCAAGCTTCAGTATCAAGAATGGCAACTTGAAAAATCCAGCACAGGGTTTTTCAGGGCATTCACTAGTGTGTTGTATGGCATCAGTGGTCACAAGAGAGGGCATCCTACTGTATGCCTGACTGACAGTTCAGAAAGAGCACTTGACAGCAGCTGAAGGGTGAGCAGACTTCAAACCAGGCCATCTCCAATTGCACAGAACAGCACTAAGTGCGCCTGAAGCATAGTCGCAGTGTTGAGCTGAGGACAGGACAACTCCACAGTTTGGAAGTCAGACATCAGGGTCACAGATGAGCCACTCAGAAAACATAGGATGCACACCAGAGACAGCTCTCTGCTGTGCTTGGCACGGAGGCAAGAAAAAACAAGCTTCCTGTGGCTTCACTACTGCCTTTGGTCTTTCCCATGCCTACCTCCAGGCCCTGAGCAGTCCTCAGCCAAACCTATTCCATCTATATATTTTTAAGCAAGAAAAACTTATGCTTGATATCTAAGTATGTAGCTAAGGATCTTTCTTATCTTCTACAGGTTTGACACTCATCATCTCAAAAACCGCACTGAGGACACCAATGTCATCCAGATCTGGCAGCACAAGAGAGTATGAAACTAGTGACCAGCTGCCCATTCGTTCAGCTTCCCCGCCAGTCCCAGAGTCTAGTGAGACTGAGGCTGAAGGCTTGATATTTTATCACATGGATCTTTATGGATCAAAGGAGAGGTTTGATATCTTCCCCGAAGAGCCATCTGGTCAAGGAGACAGATCTCTGGGGGATACCAGAAGGGAATCTGCATTGAGTAGCGAAAAATTTCAGCACTCACAAGAAGTTGGATATGACTTGGAAAAAGAGGTTGCAGAGTTGGCTAAGATGTATGGACTCGATGAAGATAGAGAAAAAGAGCTTGAGCTTCTTGGAGGACATCTGGAGATGGTGGAGAGCAGATGGCCACCTGCTCGCACAGGAAAAGCAGGATCACAAGGCTCTGTATATAATGCATCCAAAAGCAGCTCTCCAGTGAAAGATCAAAGTCACAGCAGAAAGCAACAGGGACTTCCTGGCGAGGCTTCTCAAGATGAAGATCAGAGCAAAGCCAGAGCAGAGGATGAGGCTGAGAGCCACACATGGTCCAGAGAGGGGCTTAGCAGCAGCGGCATATCGGGTGAGTGGAGCAGTCAGGCTGTCAGTGAGGAGGAGGAAGCAGCAGATGTTTTTTGCTCTACCTGCAAGATGCCAATCCGAGCTTTTGACAAACTGTTTGGTGAGCACAAGGATCACGAGGTGGCTCAGCTCCCCGGTGCTGTGGAAAGTGAAAAGGTAAGACAAGTGTACTGCGGTGCCTCAGAAACAGTGTTCAGACATACTGAGAATCACACTGGGTGTTTTGATAGGAGGAGATTCATAAAAATATGTGCAAGTTGGAAGAGCAGATTGTTCAGATGGAAAACTTTGCCAGTCACTTGGAGGAAATCTTCATCACCGTAGAGGTAAGGCATTTTTTCTTGGGTTAACTTTGTGGTATTGGGGTTAAAACAGTTTTGACAGTCATAGTGTTCAATTGTTAATGAGGTGAGTAATTATGGTAACAGAGCACAGAGTTATCTTGGGGTTTGCCTAGACTGAGGTACTCAGGAAAATTCATCCTAATGAATTTTTTAAGTGGGCTAATAAAACCACATTAAACATTTGCACAGACACTTGCATTCAGAAATAAAGTGACCCCCACTCAGGTTATCTTAGTTTTAAGTGGCCAAAGACCTGTGATCCAACTAGTCCATCCAGAGTGTACCCCTTGTGTTCACTCGGTTTCATTCACAGAAGTGCCAGATACAGGCAAACCTTGGACCAGCTGCATCGAGCTACAGCACTTCAAGGGTTGTGCTCCTGCTCACTTGATGTCAGTTTGGCCCTGGGGGAAGGTTCCCAGCTGGCAGCAAGTCAAACTGAAGCAGGAACTCAAGCCACCTACTGTCTTTTCTCTGCTGCATGTGGCACAGAAGGACATCGGCGCCTGAGCAGTGGGCAGCTGCTGCCTGCTCCTTAAATCTTCCTTCCTAATGCTTTCTTCAGCAGTGAATGAGGATACTAGCATTAACTGCTCAGCTCCCCCAGCGCGAATCCATGGATCCCACTGGGTTGCCATGGTTTCTCTCATGGAAGGATGTGCTTGACTGTGTTGGTGGAAACACTTGTGAGATTATGGCTAGGATATATTCCTAGTTGTGCTCCCTGGGCTTAGGCTGGAGACAGTTGACTTGCGTATTTGTTTTTATTATAATTTCTGATGCTCTTATTATACCTGGAACCAGATCCAACACTCTCTTGTGCCTCAGTGGGGGTGAATGATTAGAATAAACCCCCCAAAAATGCAAATTAGTCAAATTACAACTTCTGTATACTGGCATTGCCTCCCTGGCAAGGAGAATTTTAGGCAGACCTGAGTAAGATTTTTCTCTGGCTGAGCTATGGATCAGGCCTGACACCAAGGAACAAACCTCCAAATGCCTTGCAGGAAAATTTTGGGAAGCAGGAGCAAAACTTCGAGGTGCATTACAACGATGCAGTGCAAGTGCTTGCTCAGAAGTACGAAGAACAATTGGAAGCACTGGGGGAAGAGAAAAGACAGAAGCTGGAAGCTTTATATGGGCAGCTGGTCAGTTGTGGGGAACATCTCGACACCTGCAAGGAGCTGACAGACACAACCCAGGAGCTTTACCTGGAAAATGACAAAGCTGATTTTATGAAGGTAAAGAGCTTTAACTGGCAAGGCTTCTTCTAGATGCTCTTTGCTGCTTGCAAGTAGTCCCCAGCTGGGAAGTCCCAAGTGGCTTTATTTCTAGAGAGCATTTGGGGTGCTTGGTCCATGGTGCTGTCAGTGCTCCAGGTGCTTGGCATGGTGGCATTGACTTAGTGGGGCAACACAGTGGGACCAAAATGCAGAAGCAGCAGCAGAGGTTTGTAACTTGGATGCTTAGTGATTTATGAGTCTCACTGGGGTTCAGAGAGAAGATCTCTCTCTAAAAAGCTTATCTCAGGAAACTCTGGAAGCACTTAGTGTTCATTGCCTCATGCAGGCTCAGCTCTCTTGCTCTATTCTGGGCTCACAGCAGGCAGGCTGATGCAACCACTTTGGAAGATGTTTCTTTTTCTTGCTCATTTTGTTGGAAAGTTCAGCTGAACAGGAGGCTCCAAACTAAAGCTATCAGGAGCTCCTGCAAAGTGATGGATGAATCTCACTGTTGAGGAGGTGTCAAGAAGTTATTTTTCTTTAGCAGGTAGAAAAATAATTGGAAAAAAATGAGAATTTTCATTGCTGATGAGTGATTGCTCTAATCCGAGCTGTCCTGTGACTCAGGTGGGTGGGAGCATTGAGCATTTCTGTAGCACAGCCACAGTAACTTCTGAACCAGACAGTGAACAAATCTCCTAACACCTCCAGTCTGCTCCAATGGATCAGCTTGCTGTGTCACTCCAACCTGCAGAGTTCTTCATATGAGCTGACTTTTCCCGTTCCTCTGCATCTCTGGAATAACCTTATTTTCTCCTTAGCTCGTAAACAGTTTTACATCACCCCTAGGAACCATTATTGACCAAGAAGTGAATAGCTCTTGGTCATGAGCTCTCAGCTGCTTAGGCTTCTCCAGGGATGGTATGTTTGTCTTCCAGTGATGTGCATTGCTCAGACTCCCTCCAATGCAGATAATTTCACTAAGTTATTTTCCCCAGCTGTTGTTGGGGTTTTTTTGTGAAGGATCTGTTGGCACTTTGGACACTTGAGGAAGGATACAGTCTAGAGGCTGGATGGGTGGACACTGGGCACTGCACGTTATCTTACTGTAAATTCAGCCAAGATCTGTCCATTTGAATGGACAGTTAGGCACAGCTTTGTTCTTAGAGCTGGGTGAGAGCCAATTAACTCACTCTAAGGGCTGCATTTGGGACAATTCATGTAAGACAGGTCAACAGCATGATGTAGACTAATGCAAGAAATGTATCTTTGCTGTCTTTAACACTCTCTCTTTTTTCCTACAGGCAGCAGTAACCATGGTTGACAGGTAGTATCACAGTCTGGGATTTTGTGTCACATTCCTTCCTGCTAATTGGGCCTGTTATTGGAGACACTTGCCTGTTCTGGACTCTGTTCAGGCACAAAAATGTTATCGAAATCTTTAGTATTTCTGGTTCAAACTGCAGCAGAAAAACTTGCTCTAAGAAGTTTAACACTCAAAACTAGTTTTGAGCCAATTTAAAAAAACCCGAAAGGGAGAGTTAGAGCATGAATAAATTGCTGTTTTCAGCTTAGTCATAAGGAACTAATTTCAGTGACTGAGAAACAGGATTGCTAAAGATCTTGAAAGAAATGCTCTGGATACAAATCTGCCTAAAACTGAGCTCCCTAAATAGATTAGTAACAGGCTTATTTATGCATTAGTATAGAGGGGTAGAAAGTCAAGCTGTGGGAGCTCAAAACAGATACTGAAAGATCTTGGAGCAGTTGGAAGAAATCTTAAGGCACACTAAATCAATTGCAAAAAATACACATTTAAATGGACTGCCATCATTTATGAAAACACAAAGAAAAGATACCCCTTTGTTTCAAATTTACAGCACCTAGAAATGTGAGGTCCTGAATTAGTAATAGCATCATAAATTCTAAATAATGTAAGTCATGGAGCTAATAGCTTGCTTGGCACAGAGGGGTGCTGGGGAAATCTCACTCGCCTACTCAGTGGGAGCACAGTGTGCCGCAGCCAGCTCGCTGCCTGAGGAGGGCACACAAAGCGTGGTCCCTCAGTCCCATCAGCATCCAGCTCTGTTTGGCATCTTGGGGCACTGATCTGATGTATGGCCGTGTATCTCCAAGCAAAGGGCGTGGGGAGGCTGAGCTTTGTACAACTATGAAAACATTATTTTAAGGAAATAGCTGTTATTTTAGAGTTTGATGTTCTTTTCCTCTTACTAATAGGTGTCATAGAAAGGTATCTCCAACACTATGGTACTTCCAATTAGACATTTTTTTTCCCCCTACAATTACAGGCTGGAAGAATTCTTAAAGAAAGAAGTGGATTTAGAGCTTTCAACACTGCCAGACTTTGAAGAGCGGGTCATAGATTTCTCTGAAGTTGAACAACTAATGAACTCCATTAATACTATTCCAGGTACTCTTCCTATCTGATCATTATTTCAGAGCTATTTACATTTAATTACAGATATGTATTAAACAGAAGTCCATTACTTCTTTGAAAGGAAAACTGCAAAGGCAGAATTAGCTTCTCTGTAGTTTTCCATCTAGATTTTTTTGTTTGCCTATATATACAGAGACACTGGAAGCTATTTTTGGATATTTTTTTTTCATTTGTTTCCAGTATTAAATTACCAGAACTGCCAAGTTTGGTCTTCCCTGCTTTTGCTAGATGATTTCCTAGAAGACTCACAAAGACTCCCCCCTTCTGTTGAGGTGTCAGGCATGCTTAGTTGGTGATAACTTGTCTTACCTTGTAGTTGCTTGAACTAAGTAGAGAGGGACACCAGACTGCTTGAAACAACCTGCACAGTGCCTCTCAATAACCAGATTTCAGTAGCTTGTTCCTCTGCTATATAGCAAACATTTTTCCTATTATCTGCAGGAAACAGAGCAAAACCCAAACAAATTTCTAACAATTAAAAAAATAAAAATACGAAAGATTTTAAATCTTTTCTGGCACACCACAAATGGTCAGAAAGAACAATATGCATTTTTTATGCCCATACATTGTGTTTTCTTAAAGTAAAATAGCATTTGCTACTTATTTGCTTGTGCTGCTGACCCCATGTGGTACATCTTTTCCCTCATCTTTCCTCCCGAGACTCCTCAGCCCCTGGGCTGGTCCCCAGCAGTGCATGTCGGATGTTGCTCCTGCAGGGCAGTACGAGCTTGCTGGGGAACAGCGGCCCTCAGAGGCAGGGGAGGTCAGGTTTACAGAGGAGGGTTAGGCTGAGGCTTATGTATTTTGTTGTTTTGATTTTGATTTGAAGCAAGACTAGTTCATACACCAGTGACCTGCTTATTATCTGCAACCATTTACAGGGTCATCTCCTAACTTTTGCCCATGTGGGAGGAATGTGACTCTATTCAATGCCTAGGCCTTGTGTAGACACCTTTGTGAGAGGAGAGGTGTTTGCCTGTGAACAACATACCATGCTTATACATTCAAAAACCGACCTGTTTTCCCCTCTGCAGCTCCTTGTGCCCCTGTGATCAATCCCCAGGCTCCCAATGCAGCGACTGGCACCTCACTGAGAGTTTGCTGGGGCCTCTTCTCAGATGACACTGTCGAGTGCTACCAACTGTGCTATAAACCAGTGAGCAACGAGAGGCGCAGTGATGAACAAGCAGGTAGGGAGGCCTGGACCCGAGGGGACACCTCAGCCCCCCACTGGCAAAACCAGCTATTTCCAAAGTGCCTCTGGACTTGCTGTGGCAACCAGTGCACCTTCTGTGCACTCCCTCCGCCACCAAAAGTGCCATATCTGCCACCACATTTCCTGCTTTTGGCTTTGTTGCTCTTCCCCTGCTGGGTCTGCCAAGCTGCCGGCTGCAGCAGGACCCATCACAGGAGCAAAGACAGGACCGGGCGGCAGCTGGGATAGCAGGAGTGGGAAGGGGACAGTGGATGGTGTCAGGTCTCAACAGCAGCATTTCCTTTCCTGGTGGGTGGGCGCTGCGTTAGACACACTGCATCCACTGCAGGGCATGGTATTTTTGGAGAGCAAATCATCATATTATCGGCACGCCCACTGAAACCCTCACAGTCATCTTACAGTTCATCTCAGTGCTAATAATAGGCTGTAACTCCCCATCACCCACACGCACAAAAAAAGAACCACAGAACCATCCTGAAATGTCCTAGCCTTGAGACAAAACTGCCTTTGCTAATAATATTCTTGCAGAACCTTTTACTGAAAACACCCAATCACTCCTCCAGCAAAAGTGGAAGCCAGTAGTGCCAAATGGCTAGTTCAGAAAGAAGAGCAGAACCTGTCCAAATTTTGTGAGATGAAGAATGAGAAATGAGTAGTGAAATAGCTTCACCTGTCCCACTGCTGGGATGAGCTGACCAGAGAGCATCCCCAGAGTGGGAACGTGCAGGGTCTTTTTAGAAAAAAATCAGTGACTGGTGGGTGACCTTTCTTTCTGTTTGTTTTTTTTTGTGGTTTCTTTTTTGGTTTGTTTGTTTGATGGTTTTTTTTCCTGAGTGATGTGGCTCCTTCAGAAGCTGATTTATGCCTCCTTAGAGGAAGGCATGGTGAAACAGCCTGACAGCTAATCAAAGGCTGTGGAACACAAGGAGCTTTCTTGAACTCAGCACACAAAACAATGCACCTCAGCTCCATTATTTGAGGCAGCTTTGGGTAGGGGTGGGTAACTGTAAAGGCAGTGTAAATGCGTTGTTGTTTTCATTTCAGAGCATACGCTAAAAGTCAAAGAAACATACTGCACCATTACTAATCTGTTGCCGAATACACAGTATGAATTTTGGGTCAGTGCTTTAAATGCCTCTGGTATCAGTCCACCAAGTGAAAGAGCAGTTTATGTAACAGGTAAAAATATTTTATTCATACAACTATGTGACCTTCATAGTGAAATTCAGAGTCGTCTGAATTTTATGCCAGTAATGCTTTCTGGGCGCTTTGTTTCTTCTGATGTAAGTCTACTGACTGCAGGGGAATTTCCTACTTTTATTTGGAGAGCCCATCAGGCCAATTGTCCCTGTTTTATAGTTGAAGAAAGAGAAGCACAGAGACAAAATAACTTACTTAAATGCAAGCATGTAGGAGAGCTGGGAATAAGGCTCAAGCCTCCCCGTTCTGCCAGGTGGATGCCAGCCCTCCTTTTATTGGCCTGTATATATTTTGTGGCTTCACCTGCTATGCTGCCCTTTGTAACTGCAGTTCAGTCAAGCACATTTTGATTAGTGTGGCCTGTCTTCGGGAATTCTTCCCAATAGCTGAACCACAACAAGATTAATTACAGACCCTGGTTCTCATTTGTGAAATCCTGACATCCGATTGAGCAAGTCAGAGTGAGACCTTCAAGCACTCGCTCCAGATGTCTTTGACATCTTAGAGCAGGGAAGAGATGCACCTTTACGACAAAGATAAAACCAATGATAAAAAGAAAAGGGTTGTTTCTGATTAATTCTCTCGGGACCTTTATAGTCCAAATTAAGTCTTTGAATAGTACTGTTAATCACCCTGCCTGCTGTTTATTGTCCATTGGGGAAGCAGGTTTCTTTAACTATATAGTATTAGTAAACAACTTTGTTCTATTTTTTAAGTCTTCAAAGCATGTTTGTTGCAAACATCTTCAAGCAACAGCTTAGAATTGTCCTTTTGCCTGCTTTTTAGCTCCTTCACCACCTACCATAAAGAGTAAAAAGATCCGAAGCTGTGAAAATGCAGCACTGGTGTGCTGGGAATCCAGAGACATTAACCCTGTTGATTCCTACACGGTTGAATTGTCCAAGCTGACAGATGAAGAAAATGGCGATATTATTACTGAGTGAGTCACTATTCTATCGAGTCCATGACCTGCAGAGATGAAACCATTTCAAGTCATGTGGCATCAGATAGCGCTAAGAAAGGACTCATGACCCTTTGGTGAATTCACCTTTATAAACATTCCTGTTAGTAAAATTAATTGTATAAATGTTAATCGAAAATGACTGTACAGGGTATGGCAAAAAGGCAGAAGCAAATGTAAAAATCTGCAGTCTGTCACAGACTTTCTCTTACCCCCGCTACTGACAACTGTACAAGGTAAAGTGTTGTTGATGGGTTACAAGAGAAGCTGAATATGTAATTTCTTCTTTGTTGTTCAGAAAAATAACCTCAAAGGCCTACCTTTGTTCTCTGCCCTATCATTTTCCATGGATTTATTTTCTGTAGATCTATTGTTGGAATTCCTAACTGCGAAGTCCTAATTCATCTCCAGCCAACACAAAGCTATCGCATCTGTGTTAGAGCCCTAAACCTGGGTGGTTCCAGTGAAAGAAGTGAACCTGTCCTGATACACACCACAGGTACTGTACAGCTCAGGGCAACTCCAGCAGCCTATTGTAGCATCTATTATCTCAGCAGAAAGATTCCTGCTGGTTTCAATGGCCTCCGGATCAGGTCCTAATCTCTTACATCTAATTACACACCTGGTAACCTTTTAGGAATGAAAAAAACCTCTTTTTGTAACAATAAGTGCATTGCTTTAGCCCTGTAATTTAAAATTATTTCTGTCCAGTACATTTGATACTTGAAAGTTACTAATTTCTAAACATTTTAAAAGACTAGATCAACCCAACGCCCCCAAGTGTGGCCAGCTTGCCAAGTACTGACACACCAGTGAAGAAAGTTGTAGTGTGATTTTACTTTACTTCAGACATTACCTTGTAATGATGCTGCTGCTGGAAAGTATGGTTGAGACAGTCAGCACTTTCCAGAGTCATTTGGATATGCAAAATCTTCGTGTGTATATATTAGAACGTCTCCAGCTTGGCTGGGGAAGCTCTGAGAGCTGGTTCCCTTTATTTGTCAGGAAAAAGGCAGTCCAGCTTTCAGCTGGAAGCTTTGCTTTTGGTGACTGACATAGCATTATCATCTCTGCTCTCAGTGCCACACTGGGCAGGGATTAACCTTCTCCCCCAAAGGGGAGTTGGAAGCCCTTTCCCCTCCCAACCATCTCATCAAAGCTCATTTTAATGACTTATGAGTAGACACCTGTTTTCATCTTCACTACTGCTATAATGATGCTGCAACTTCACTAGGGTGTCTCAAACCTCCCACCTCACTCACAGATGCATTCACACCATACCTGTGTCTCTTCTGCACTTGCCTTCTGTGAAAGATTTGCAAATGGTGCTTATACAGCAAGCTGACCACACACCCACTAATCTGCAGAAGGCTACGTTTCACTAAGAAACCTGACTGCCACACATCAGTGATACCACAGAAAAGAAATGGTCATTCTTGAATCCCTGGAGAGGAAGACTGTCATTGTGTTACCATTGTTTGTGTGTATTTCAACTACTTAAATCAAACCCAGTATTTGAAATTGCCAATTCTGCTTGCACAGCATGTGTTTGTTTTCAGCGGTACATGCCTGTAATTGCCCTGTCATTGTTTGTATTGTATTTGCATTGAAGTAACTTGCGGTTTGATTATAATGATTTCATTTGGAGAGATTTATCTTCTCTGAGTCTACATTATGCAAACAGCTGATGCAAATTGCTCTGTCAGCTGCAAGCGTTCACCTCCAGCACTGGGAATGACCTTTGATTCTTACTGGGGTGGATACACAAACACCAACTACAAACAGCAGCTGTGACGCACGTGGCTGCTCATCAGAGCGCAGTGCATCAGACCTGCATTGGGAAGTCTCCGAAGGGAGAAAGGCAGAAGTACTTTTATCGTGGGCTGGCTTAGCTGACTTACCTCTCTGAGGGCTGATTTGATGAGGAGGTGCTGAAGCATGAGGGATGCTGCGTGTGGCACGTTTGTAGAGGTTCCTTCTCTTCAAACTGTGCCCAGCATTTATGTGGAAGAGTGGGGCCATGGAGAGGCCTTTAAGCCCCCCTTGTCCTCTCAGTGATTAAAAATAGATCACTTCAGCTCTGAGGAAGATGACTTGAAACCAGACAGCCCATTGCAGGGAGGAGCCCTCATCTTTGAATAACTCCTTCCTGCGCAATGCCCGCAGCTTTGAGCCCTGGCTGGGTTCAAAACCAGGTTAAGGTCCCTTTTCTGCTGTTCACAAAGCTGTAACTACACAGTGTTAAGCTGTAAAACACCCATTTATTTGAAAAACTCCAAATGGACAACCTTGTCCTCTCAATGTCAGCCCAGATTCCTTCCAGAGCACCGGTTAATCTTTTTGTGGATCCAGACATTTCACCACACCCTTCCTGCAAACCCTAATGCCATAAGGAGTTGCTGGAGTTGTCCTCAGGCATTCTCCTCTCTTGCAGGCACCTACTTCTGCCTTAACGAGGACACAGCCCATCCTTTACTGGCCATTCTAGATGATGGATTTACAATTGCATGTGATGAACTGGAAAACCCGGAGTGTGATCTGCCTGTCTACGATAACAGCTTTACAAGGTATACAGAAGAATTTCAGTTGCAACTAATGCATGTGGTTTGTGGCTGCTTCGCTCACAACACACCCATACCTTGAATTTAAATCCACTAAAAAGGTTTACTGGTATTGCAGCTCTCCCCACTTTCAAGCCAGGCACCAACCAAGTAAAACTTCCAGGCTGTATGTGTGTGTATAATACATAGTGGCTTTCTTCCATCCTGGTTTTTGCATGAGTGATTATGGTTGTCTTCAGTTTTAGACAACTGCAAACATCTTTGTCGGTCCATTTAAAATATGTATTACTCACCTTTTAGAAAATCAGATTTATTTTAAGGTATTTCAAGTTGGGGTCCTAAGATTGAAATGGCAGGCTTTCTCCATAGTTCCTCAAAGAGTAGAACTCCATATCCATTTATCCAGGCCCCATAGTTTCACTGGGGTTATCGTTCCTGAGCACCATTACTGAACTCCCTTGTAGTTTGCTGCTCTTTTCTGAGAATTTCTAGGCTGACTAATACATATTATCTACAACATCTCCCTTTGCATGATGTGTGCACTGACTTCTATTAAATTCTAAAACTTTCTTCCCATTTAATTCTTTACAGAGCACAAAACCCCCAGAAAAATGTCACAAGAAAAAAAATAAACCCCATATACTCTTAATACAGCACTAGTGGGATTTTTTTTAAAAAAAAAGGCATAATTATTAGGTTCTCTTTTAATTACAGTGATCCAGCACACTTCCAAGACTTGAGGAGCTGCTCCTCTCTGCTGGCTGTTGCTCCCTCTCTCCTGCCCCTTCCTCTGCAAGCTGCTGAGGTGATAGAGCCTTGTGCATAATGTGCAGGAGGCTCTGCCCATCCTCCCTTGGTCTCATTTTCACACGTGGAGATTTGGGGGCTGTTTTTATATAGCTCTGTCCAATGGAAGCCACTATACACTCATATAAAACTTGTTCACTACAGCAAATGCTACAGAATGGGCAAAAAAACCTATTGGTGCTTTGGGCACCTGACCCTCTTCTCTGAAAGAGGTTTGTGTAGTTCAAAGCACAGTTAGTCTGTTTGGGTTTTTTTAAATAGATGCCAGGAAGTGTCTAATGGGGCTTTCAGCAGCTCTCATTGATTTTGTGAGTTCAAATCTCTCTCTCTAGCTGCTCTTTGGAACTTAACCATCACTTGGAAGTTAATGCAAGTTCATAAAGAGGATTACAGATGCAGCCAGCCACAATTACGTACAAACCTGCTTATGCATGTTGGGCACCTTGACCTAAATTTGAACAGATATTTAAGTGTCAAAGCAAATGCTAAGGTAAGGAGAGGGATCTGAATACTTACCTCTTGCTAAAAGATCTAGCTGATACTATTTGGGCCTACAGATTTTACTTCAAAACAGAATTAGGCCCTTTGCCATTGACATGAGAGTCTTAGCTTGCCAAAATGCATGTTTCCAGTCAGAACCATGGAAACAATATATAACCAGGACAGGCATCTGCAGACACAGAATAATGCAAGCCCACAGTTTAGTCCCTCCATGGAAATGCAATGTTACTAGAGGGCTCGGTAGAAAAGAGCCAGGAGATAGAAGATTCTCTTCATTAAAGTCATCATGATAAGCCTAAAAGCACTTCCACAGGGTTCTTTTATGTTTCACATAAACAGCCAGAGCTGGCACTCATCTCATTCTGAACTCTGAGGCTGAGTTTTTGATGCCACTGTGAACTCTCAGAAGCCTCTTTCATGCCAGGATACTGTGGGGAAGGAAAAAAAAAAAAAAGCTCCCAAGCTGAAAGGACTAACACTCATACAAGGAAATTATATTGCAAACTCTTCTTTCTGAAGTTTGTGTGATCTCCGAAAGACTAATGTGTTTCCTAACCACAGCAGCTCCTATGGTCTGACTCAAGTTTGCCTTGGTGGCTTTGCAATTCTCATTACTATGGTAATATTTTGTTCACAGATGTTTACCCATCGGTTTTGCATCATTCCTTTTCGTTCTCAATCTGTAGCAGCACAGCCCCTCTCTGAGTCCAGATTTCAGCAGCCTTCAAGCTATTTCCAAGACATCTACATGCACTTGGAATGAACTGTACACTTGCTTTAAGTGGTTGCTGCTGAGGTGGCACAGAGTACGGCTATCTTGCTGTGCATGCCCGTCCTTACACGTCAGGCCCTCCAAATGCTGAGCGCAGCTCTTTCTCAGCATTACATAGAGGCAGGCAGAGCTCAGAGTGTCTGCCAGCAACATCTTTTGCCTTTGTAATTTACAACTTTAGACGACCCTACCACAGAAACATACAGGTTGTGTGTAATTCCCCATCCAAAACTGAAGGTGTGTTTTGAAACCTGCTATCCCCTGTGATGCAGCAATGACAGCTAATACACCGTGTACTTTTCCTGAGGAAAAGCTGGGGTATAGTATTACAGGGTTCATATTGCCCTCTTAAATTGAGCTAGGGCGTTTCAGAAGCATTTGGCATGGGATATTTTGCCCAACTTTCTTGCTTCAGAACCTGTGTTTTTGCAGACTTGCATCTTCAAAGCACGCAGCTCCTTTGACTCTGAGACTGTGCCTGTAAATCAAGCTGAAGGGTCTCTCTGTGGTGTATTGTCTTTGTCTGTCTCTCCTACACATCTTTGTAAAGAGTCGTCTTCTACACAGTTCCTATCATAAAGGCTAGGAACCACAGTCTACTGTTAAAACCTTTCATGGCCCAGGTACCTAAGCATATTCCAAGCTCTGCTACCGTGTTCAATTCTTGCTGGTCTCTCCAAACACAGCATAAGCAGATCTCCTCCTCCCCAACTGCCACAGGAGTTTCACACTGTTACAGTGCTCCATTCCTGATGGTGAGTGACATGTAAAGTCCAGGGCTGTTTGGGAAGAAAATACAAAATCTGTAGGCTTTTTGCCCTGCTATACTGGGGTTCACCAGAGCACTCTCTTTTCTAGCAAGTAATAACTTTCCCAGAAAACCCAGGCAGCACAGGATGCTCTTCTCCCTATTCCTGAAAGTGCCCAGGGCACTCATGTATACAAAGCTACCCACAGGTAAAAACAGAGTAGGTGTCACAAAGAAACCTGCAGGTTCCGTGTCAGGTCCTCAGCATGTGGACTGTGCTATCGTCAAAAACCCATGCTGCACTGCTAAGGAGACAGCAAAAGTGGCTTTTGTTTATTGATACGTAATGTCCAGGTACATTACATACCTAAACATCGCAACGGCATTGCAGAGTTCCTGCCAAAGCACGTATTCCCGTCTGTCTCCCACAGGTGTATTGGGATCCTGGGCAGTCTGATCCCATTTCCAGGAAAGCATTACTGGGAGGTGGAAGTTGAGGAAGATACAGAGTACAGAATCGGCGTGGCTTTTGAAAACACTCCGAGACATGGTTATCTGGGGGCAAACAACTCATCCTGGTGCATGAGGCATATCATCACACCATCGAGGTAAGGGCTGTAGGGGCTACAGGTCTCCTACAGGAACACCTCCTCCATGTACGCCTGCAGGCAGAGCAGCAGAGAGCTCAGCTCCTACTTGCAGGGGGCAGCCAGAGATTTTACACCAAAGCCCAGACCAAGCACTTAACCAGGGGCCTCTGACATTCCACCGTTGGCACTGTGAACTGGTGTTGGAAGGATACTGGAACCTTTAAACAAATCCTCCTGCTTAATGACCTTCTCACATTGAAATAGGCAGTCCCAGGAACAAATCTGAATAAAATCTGCATTACAGAAGTTAAGCTGTAAAGGCCTTGTTTTAGGTCACCGAAACCCCAGTGGGAAGACAGAATGATAGGTCCATATAAACTAGAAACTATGTATCTGGCTAAACTGAGTTGTATCCACTATTTTTGATCTCTCTGCTACCTATGGAAGTACCTAGCAGCCATACCTGCATGCAGAAATGCCAGCTCCCTTCTGCCTCAGCGGAACCTGATGGCTCTCCCCCGGACACCATTGTATTAGCATCATTGCCTTTGACTCCCATGTGAGATTTGGGCACCCTGTGAAGCATCCAGGAGCAAGAAAACAAGTCACACCCCCAGGCACCCTGAGTATTGCCTATTGCCTGTCTGAGTGGCTCACTGCTCACCCTGCAAGAGTTGCCAGGGTGCTGCTGGGTCTCCCTGAACAGGGAGCCGGGATACCACCCGAGTGTCCCCAGCAAATGGTAAGGGTGGCATAGCATGAGCCCAAATCTGCCTGTCCTTTGCCTGCAGGTACGCAGGGGGAGGTTTTAGATGCAGCTCAGCTGGCTGGAGCCCACGCTCCTCCCCAGGCGCCTGCGGCTCTCAGCTCCCCAGCAGTTGGCCCACTGCACAGCCAGAGTCCTCAGCAGTGCTGGCATTCGCCTCCCACACAGCAAGAAATGCTGCTTAATGAGAGAGACCAAACCCACTGCAGCTAATGACTCTCCCATGCACTGCAGGTCGCCTAATTTGATTTCCTTGCTACGTTGAGCTAAGAGGTACATTGAGGTTTGTTCTCATTCTTCTGGAGCAATAAGCCTGGACTTCAGAGAGAAAAGGGAGCTGGGCCATTGCTCAGTTTGAGTCACTGTCGTACCCATTTCTGCGGGGAAATTTTCTCAGGTTTGAGTGGTGGGTGGAGGAGGTAGGTAGCGAAGAAGCTGGCCCTTATGAAATGCCAGATAACTCACTTCAGCTGAATAAATCTTCTCATTTCTGCTCAGAAAGGCACATGTTCCCATAAAAGTCTCGTATTTTTGGTTGCAGTGTGCCACACCAGGGAGAGCTGTTTGAGTAACTGTTGAAGAATCTCGGCATTACTCAAACAGTGACTACACGGGGAAGAAGAGGGCTACCCTCATGACAAAGCTGCTTACATAGAGAGCACCTTCCTGGCCTTCACAGTCCAGGAATCACAATTAGAAGACGTCACCCTCTAGTAAATGAGCACGAAGACTGGAACTTCCCGTCAACCCTGGCTGAGCAGGGAGGTCCTATAGGAAAAGCAACCAGAAACATCATTTAGAGAGTGGAGTTTGAAAAATTATGTCCAATAGTCTGGAGGATGCCTAGCCACACTGTGAGTCAGGCAGCCTCTGCCCAAGGGATTACACTACCTCGCTGCTGCCGTGAAGGTGGGCGGGCGTGAGCAGTTCCCCTAACTCTGGCAGGAGAGGGCTCAGTACCACAGGCCCTCAGGGAGCAAGTGGGCAGCATGGCAGGGCCTGGAAGGACAGGACTGAGTCACCTCTCCTTGGCAGTGCCTACGCTATCTAGGGGCAAGGCTGAGGGGATGACAAGCGTTGTTCTGGCTTAGAATCATA
Organism: Oceanodroma leucorhoa; assembly: GCA_030449065.1. Lineage (NCBI taxonomy): Eukaryota > Metazoa > Chordata > Aves > Procellariiformes > Oceanodroma > Oceanodroma leucorhoa. The sequence goes on from JASVER010000034.1 coordinate 4,767,811, forward strand.
GAATCATAGAATCATTAAGGTTGGAAAAGAGCACAGCTCCTTTACGGAGGAAGGATAACTGCAGGCTAAACCTCGTGGCAACAGTGCACTCTCCGATTTACAGACACCCACACTGCCCTCTGAGACACGGAAAAAAATGGGAAGTCCCAGGTCACGCTCTGACCTTGTCCATCTCTAAGGGCTACCACCTATCCATGCGCAGCCGGACCGGGATACRAAACAAGAGGCCTGTTACACAGGTTAGGCAGGTCTGAGCACTGCGGGATAAGGCTGTGTGGAAGCACAGAGCGCACCACTCCTCGGCAAACGYAGCCATTGCTCAGCAAAGTGGATGGGACTGGGGCAGTAACCACAGGGCACACTGGAGGGATGGGACTGTGAAGCAGGAAGCATATCCTGGAACATACCCGGGTGCACAAAGCGCTCCCCTTTGAGAGCAGCCAGGGTGCCCTCAGGTTTTTCGTCTGTGTTTCTTGCCTACAGGCACAAGTACGAATTCCTGCACAGCGGGATGATGCCAGACATCAGAATTACCATCCCCCCCAGAAGAATTGGCATCCTGCTGGACTATGAAAACTGCAGACTGTCATTTTTCAATGCAGATATTGCCCAGCACCTTTACGCATTCAACTCACGCTTCCAGCATTACGTCCACCCCTGCTTTGCTTTGGAAACGCCTGGTATCCTACGGATACATACTGGAATTGCAATACCCCCGTGGACTGCCCTCCCGTAACCTGTGTTCTGCAGCTGCCACATCTACATGTAACCTGCATTGAGCAATGCCCTCTTCCAGCATTAACTGTTCCACCACACTCCCTATGAACCAGCCGTCTCCCAAGAAAGAGGGCAAAGCAACCCTGACCCAAACCAGCTGCCAGGCCTGAGCCCTTACAACAGTTTCTGTCCTCTTAGGCAAGATCTTTAGCACAAAACCATTATGGTCACAAGATCCATCAGCATCCCAGAATTCTCCAGTTAGAAATGGATACCGTCCTTCTCAGAGGTGACACTGTCATCAAGCAGCAGTGGCAGCTGGATCACTGGTTCCCCCAGTACCCATTTGATGCCTAGGGAACTCCCCTGTTCCCGAGCAATCATTAATTCCACTTTTGTGTCTGCTGAAGAGCTAAAAATTCAAAGAAAAACAAAAATAGCAAAAGGCATAATCACTGTACAGCTGCTAGACAGAGCTGAAAACACTCCAACCATGAAGCTGATCTCTCAATCAAGTATTCTTGTCGCTACGTGAAGTCTGTGACACAAGATAATCAAATACGCCTCCCTTGCGTGTGAACTGTTAGCACCTACCACACACTTTTTGAAATACCCAAGCACACACTACAGTCTCAAATATTAAAAGACATTTTTACAGAATGCCCATGCTTCTCATTCATTCATCCAGGGCGGGGGAAAAAAAAAAAACCACCAAGGCCTTTTGCAGTGCTTGATTGTCCCTACAGAGAAATCTAAAGCATTATTTTTAGCTTGTTCTTTTTGGCCATGCTCACCTCCACTTGGGTGTATCCTCCACGCTCACAGATCTGTTCTACCCCTCAGCACTGAGGACTTCTCACCCCTGATGCTGTGTCCTTGAAGCTTTGCATGTCCAGTGGGGGCTGGCCCAGCACTCAGCTGAAATGTCCTTTTTAGGCTTCATTTCCAGACACCAGACAATCAGACAGGCACTGCCTGTCAAGCAGGCTTGTCTAGCTCTAAACAGCCTCATTCGTGTATGTCAAAACTACCTGAATTCAATCAAGAGTCATTAACACAGAAGCTTTTCCACAGATTTATTGCACATTCATTACAAAAATCATTGGTTCAAGTTTCCATTCTAGGGGATAGTCAGGAACAGGCAGCAGCCTCTACAATATACAGGGTCCCTACAAATAAACAGAGCCTGGCATAACTGAAGATATCTGATGTAGAACCGTGTGCCAAAAGCTTGTCTGTTCTGCCCCAAATAGCTTAAAAAAAAAAAAAAAAAAAAGTCTCCCCAAAACAGGCTTTGCAGAAACCATAAAAACAGGAGCTGAATATGTCATTACAGCAGTGATTAGTACCATCTTCTCTTGGATATCCATTTGTTTTGCAAGCCTCAAGAGAAGACGGGTTTAGCAACACTCAGCTACGCAAGTAGTGTCATTTCTCAGTCTACCTGGAATTCAGAGATTTCCAGGGCAGAAAGGGTTGTTACGGTCACTTTGTCAGACCTCCTGTAAAGCAGGCCAGAGACTTTCAGTTGCTATGTCTTGCAGTGAGCACAACCACCTGGGTGCAGCAGAAACAGGTGACTCGGCCAGCAASCACTGCCAATGCAGAGGGCAGGAGGTGGCCACGTGAGCCCTGCTGACACTGGCAAGGCCATACCAGAGAAGAGCAGCGGAAGTGTACAGCTCCTCTGCCAGGGAATGAAGTGGTGAGATAGCACCGCCCAAGCTGTTTTAACACCATTTTTGCTTAAAAATGTATGCCTTGATTCAGGGTCCAACTTCCACCCACTGGAATAGGTTTTACCTTTATCTGCCAAAAATCGAGAGCCACGCTCTTCTTTTCAAGTAGATATCTGAAAGAGTAAAACATGCAAGTATCAGCGCAGAGGTATGAGGACGTCTGAACCTCCCAATAAAGCATTTAATGGAGGAAGACTCCTGGAGAACCCAATGATTCTGATGAAAGCAGATGTTCTGTTGTGAACAGTCCCACCGCTCCCCACCCACAGCTTTCACCTGAAGTGTTTAAACCATACCTGTATCCTGGCACCAGCATTAGCTGTTCACCTCAGATGATACAAGAACCCAAACCAAACTATTTTTCAACTGGTGAACTGCCCTGGGAGTCCCTGGGACTTCACAACCCTCCCGTAGGACGGCTGCAAGGACAGATTTTCTGAGCCAGATGTGAGGTGGTCGGACACCCATGGCGTGGGACTCTACGGGTACCAAACAGCTCCGTCCTTACGTTGCCAGCTTGATGAATCTGCTGGAGAATGCAGGCCTGGTGGCTGAGTACGGAGCAGCCTGCTCAGCAGAATTCAGTCAGAATATGACTCAGTGGTCATCGCCAGGCATGGTACAGGACAGCTAAGGCAGCAACAGAACTATCTGAAAAAAGAACAAATAAGCAGTAATTGGCTATTACGTTAAAAACAGTATGGCAAATGAGTTTGCATGTTTCTGTTTAATAAAAGCTTCACCTGTCAGCAATAACCCAAGCATTTCCTGCCTTAGGAATCCCAACCCTGTCACTTAAATATTTATACAGCAAGGAAAAGACACGAACAACCTGAATTTTTTAAAACCAGCTGTCGCTGTGAATTACCTTTATATAAATCCTTTTCAGGGAGGCCACCACTTCCACTACAGCATCTATTGATCAGACCAGTACAGCACCCGAACTGGAAGTTCACATCAACCTCCTCTTTCTGTGTAAGACTACCAGACAGGGGGAAGTGCAGTACATCTGTAAGACTGTGAGTAAGGGCCAAACCCTGTACAGAACTGGAAGCTGTATTTGACAGTAAAAGGGGAGTCTCCTACCGAAGCTAAAGGGCATTAACAGGTCCAGCACGGTACCCTAGAGCAGACTAACACTAAGCGTATTCGGTTTATCTAAATTCCTGGGTATAGCACTCATCTTGGAGAACTGTGTTGAGCTGTCGATCTGAGAGCTGTTCCTGGGCATTGAAAGGTGTCTCAGATGAGGCAAACCCAGTTCTGATCTCCGGCCTGTCTACAGGAACTCTGGGTCACTGCTGAACTAGATCATGTGAAAGGACAACACTCAGTTAAAACTGTGAAGGAAGGACAGGAGCTCATGCCTAAAGCTCTGGTATTGGCAACCTGAACCCCACAGGCTGCCCTGATATGCAGCAGTGATCTATGCATCCCTGCAGAGCTTGCAGCAGCAGGAACTGCCGAAGTATGGGATACCCCCAACCACACCTCACCCAGCAGCTAACTGGGGACTTTGCCAGGGCTGCCCAAAGGCTTAGGAGGAGTTACCTCCAAACCTCTTTAGGCTGGGCAAAAAGGACCACTTTTTCCAATTCCCTTCTGTTCCCTCTTGATTTAAAATACCAGTACACGTTGTTGCCACTGGAGGGCATCACACAAAGTCCTTTCACAAGGCTGCACCAGTTATCAGACAGGTTTACACAAACAGTCTATGGCTAAATAGACAGTTACAGTTTCCAAACTGGTTACCATAATCCTGCAGCATGTCCAGAGTCCCTCCTCACCCAGTCCTGGACCCGGGAACAAAGGGACCCACGGGCCTGTGAGCAAAAACACACAGGTGAGACAATGTCAAAAGCACAAATACAACAATAGGCAACACAACAGCCCCGAAATACAGTTTAGTGTGTTCGATTCAAACCAAACACACCCACCATTTTCTACAGAAACACATTACTTTTAACTTGCTCCCTCTAATTGCCATTAAAACCTTGTAGGTAGACGAAGTAGGTCCTGACTTTATCTCACAGACAGGCCTTGTTCTTCCACCATTTAATTTAGGAGGATAGTATCAGTGGAGTCAATATAATGTCACTGGCTCCACTTTCTTAGTCCTCCAGATGAATCTCCATAAGAAACTCCTGGGAAGTCTCAAGAACTGACTGTGCTCTCCTACAGGAGACTGCAGAGCCTAACCACCCTGCCTGCCTTCCTGGCCTGGAAGGCAATTCCCTATTCCTGCACTCAAACTCAGCTGTATCTTTGTAACTGCCCACTTCTGTTTTCCAACAGTAACGAATGTTGCTCATTAGCAGCGCACAACAAAGCAGCCAAGGACCATGCAAAGGTGAGGCTCTGCTTCCCGTTCAGTTCAGCACCTGGACTCCACTGACTCACGGCACAGTCCTAGGACAGCCCAAGACACAACGCTGACCTTTTGTTACATTTTCTCTCCGCTGCATTTATGCTGGTGTGCTCAACTGCCAGTATATATCTTGGGACTCAGCTGTCCTGGCCCCCAGCTTGCTTAAAACTTTTTCCAAGCAGGCTTATATTTTAAGCTTTACATATGCAAGCAACACCGAGACCACGAACTGCTTCATAAAATGGCCGTAAGGGGCTGCGCTCTCTGCCAAAAGAATGCTTATCCCACAGCTGGAGCTGAATAAAAGTGTTTTTCTGCAGCCGCAAAGCTCTGGCTTAAACACAGCACCAGAAAGGCTGCAGCAGCGAAGAGCGGGGTCTCCTGCCGCTTCATAAAACCAAACCCACCGGCAGCCCCTCCTCACGCAGGGCCCGTCAGGCTGCTGCAGGCGCTGCCCTGGCCAAGCCCTGCCTGCAGGCAGCAGGGCCCGGCGGGCATCCCAAGGGGCCGGGCAGCGCTCACCTGCCGCCCTGGGGAAAGGGCTGCGGGCAGCAGCGTCTCTTCGCCAGCCCCGGCACGGCAATGGCCGCGGGGATTTCCACGCGAGGTGCACATCACGGCGGCAGACCCTGTAAGGCAATACACGAGTAATGAAGACAGAGGCAGGCCGGAGGCAGAAAAAGCCGGGAGCGGGGAGGCCGGGCCGCGCAGGGCGCCCACCGCACAGGAGACACGCTCCGGCGGGAAGGAAACGCGCCCCGGCCCGGCCCCACGGGGCAGCTCACCCTCCCCGCGCCGCCGCCGCCGCCGGGTCGCTCCCAGGGGCCTTTACGTGACCTGCGAGCGGGGCGAGGGCGAAAGCCGCCATCCCTCCCTCACAGGAGGCCGTTCCCGAGCAGCCGCACGGCGCCGCCGCGGGCCCGGGCCGAGCTCCGCCGGCCGCCGCTCTCCCCCCGCCGGCCGCCCAAACCCGCCGCGGGCCGGGCGGAGGAGACGCTGCGCCGGAGCGGGGGCGCGGGCACCCCCCCGCCGCCACGAGGGATCCCCTCCCGCCTCACCTCGTGCCGCCGCCATTTCCTGCGCGCAGAGCCCCCGCCCCGCGCCGCCGGGAGAGGCCGCCCAGCGCCGCTTCCCGCCGCGCGGGGGACGGGTCGCTCTTTGCTCGAATAAACATGCCCTGGCGGGCGGGCGCCGGGCGGGCGCTGCCTTCCCTCGGCCGGCGTGGCCGTGGCCCAGGGCGGGGGGAGGCGACTCGTGTTCTAGTCTGTGCCGGCGCGGTCCCCGCCAGCCGCTGGCCAGGCGTGGCGCGGGGGAGCGCGGTGCCGGCGGCCGTCAGCCCTCCTGCCGCCTGTCCCGGGGGAAATGGCGGCTGCGGAGGCGCCCGGGGGTCGGCGGGAGCCGGCGGGACTGCGCCCATGTCGCAGGGGCCGGCTGGCTCGGGAGGGCACAGGAGCGCCAGCTGAGCCGAGCTGCGCCTGGGGCCCGTCTCGCCTTCAGTAACGCAGCGTTCTCCCGAGAAGTAATTGAGCAAGCCCGAGCCCACCGCGTACCGCGCCCTGCCCGACGGTCGGCCGGGCAATGGGGCGGGTTTTTCCAGCCATGGCTCTGTCAGTAGCTCATTTGTTGCCTCTAGCAGCCCTCTCCCAAACGCCGCCATCTTGTGCAACACCTGCTTATCTTGCCCGTCTCCTTCCGATAACAAGTGCTTGATCCTTCAGATTTAAGCGTGTGAATAACGTCCTGCTGCTGGGCCGGGCGAGGGATTTCCTTTGTCCCTGGGCCCTGCTCTGGCACGGCTGAATGACAGCCACCAGCTCCCAGCGGCCGCAGCAGCCAGTGGGTTTCCACCAGCGGGGCCGGGGCCATGGCAAAGCTGCTGGGTTTTCTCAACCCCTGGGGCAGGTGGTCCACAGGACACCCATCATCCAGGCTGGGCTGGGCCAAAAGTAGCATGTAGAATCCCTCTATTTGGAGGTATTTTGCTGCCAGTTGGATACACTCAAGTTTTCTCTCAACCTCTGAACAAAACTCCTTATGTTCCCTCTACAGTTTTGGAAAGCCCACGTCAGGAAATGCCTGGGGCCACCCCAACACCTCCTGCCCTGTCCTACCTCCATGCTAACCTGAAAGCTGCAGTTAGGCTGCTGGAGTAAACCTATTTGTTGTGCCTGTGCAGTGAGTCAGATATATGTCATGGGCAGTGTAATAAAATGCTTGGTGAAATGAACATTGAAAAGCCTCGCCATTTATAATCTGAGTTTGCAAAGCTTTCTTGTAGCAAGAATCAGTAGCAGCCCTGCTTGCCTTCACTCCTTTGGTGTGGCTTTTTCTGCCTCCAGTTAAGCACCTGGTGCATTTAGTATGGGCCCAGGCTTTGCGAGAGCTTCAGTATCCTCGGACTAAATAATTTCATGTCTTACAGGTTGGCCCACCAGCAGCCAGGCTGGCCAGCCCAGCCCGAAGCCTTATTTGTGCGTTTGCCCCTTTCTGCCGCAGTGCATGGTTAGGAGGGCTCAGCTATTCATCGAGGGGCAGCTCGCTCGCTCTGGGCCAGCTGCACTCCTGGGTATCACTGCTCTGTAATTCCTCAGGGCCTCCCAGGACAGCCGAAGGCAGGAAAAACAGCCATGGGAGGAAAAGCTGGGGAGTGGATGGTTGCTAAGGCTCAGCTGTCACAGGTAGGGACAGGCTGCTGGGCTTCATTCATAACTTTTTGTTGTTGCACAAGGCAAAGAAATAGCCAGAGGTAAAGAGCAGTAGCTGTAAACCACCTCTGCAGTCTCCATATTCTGGAGGTAACGAAGCTCTGCTTGGCCTCAGCAAAAGAAAAGCAAATTGCCCATCAGACTCCTCTTCCAAGCAAAGCAAACACTTTGCCTCCTGCCCTTGAAATGGCTTATCAAAGAGCAGTATCTCATCAAAGCCTCTTTCAAACCTGGGCTAACTACTGTTCATGCTATTATTAACTGGAGGCCATTTGGGAAGGGGAGGTAGGGGGCTTTGATTCCTCTGACATGAAAGCTTTAAAGAAGAGAAAGAAGTCATAGTATTGACCTGTGATGCCATGGCATACAGATAAAAGCCTAGCTGTCATTTTTACCTGCAGAGGCTTACCGTGACTTCAGTGGCCTGACTTTGGGGTAGCTCAAGCCTGATTTATGAACTGCAGTTTTCCCCCTCGGGTCCCACAGAGCATGACCTTTCCTCCTCTCCAACATCCCACATCCTCCTCTCCATCCCACAAAGGCAGGGAGGAAAAAGTCATGTCGATTCCAATACATGGAAGCATGTAGTCTACAGTGATGATTTATTAAGCCCCAAATTTCTGAGCATGCCCAAAGAGATCACTTGTATTGACATACAGGAAAGGACACTTAAGAAGCAGTCCGACTTCCTCACAGCCCATCAGACATAAAAGAAAACCTTTGCTCCTGGTGGAGAATTTCAAATTCAGCATCATCGTTGTTGCAACCTGTTCTCTTGCTTTGCATTCTTCTGTCTGTGCATTGATCCTAAAGTTAATATCTGGTTCTTAAAAGAGTTAAATAAGCCAAAAGGTCAAAGGATAGAGAGACAAAAATACAAATACCTATACAAAGATCTGTTTAAATTAGAAATTGATACTACTTTTTTCTTCTGCTGCACATGGAAAAGCAACCATCGGCTTTTAGGCTGAGGGCCCTCTTGGTCCCTCAGTGGCTTTCTGCATATTGCTAGTGTTTTCTTGGCTGATGCCGGGTCAGCTCAATTGTGAAGCTGTGAGGAGCAGGCCTGTGCGGGGGGGCTCTCTGTGCTTACAGCACTACTATCAAACTGAGGAAAATCTAAGCTCAGGGAGCAGCTGATCAGAAGAGGTGGGAATAGGTCTGAACTTTGCTCAGCCGCAGCACCGTGGCATTTCAGGTACAGACTATAATGATGTGACCATGTATTTGCAACCAGTCTCAGGGCAGACTTCCTTCAGAAAGCCAAAATGATCTAAGAGGTGGATCCGTGGGTAAAAAATAGTATCTAAGAGGCAGATTATGAACTGAACTAAGCCAATGAAAGTCAAGAGTAACTTCAGCAAAATCAGTGCGTTGGGAAGGTTTTTTTACTTGAAAGTAAAAAACCACCTCACCTTTACTGAGGTGGGGCTACTGGTGGGCAGATGTTTCTCTGTGGGATGCTAAGTGGGAAAAACCCCCAAGGTCCCTTTTTTCAGACCACCTTCTAGAAACACTATTGACTCGTTACAACAAAAGCAACACAAATACCACTTTGCTAATACATACTGAGCCAGACTTAAACATGTCACTGATATTTATTTAACAAATATTGTTAGGTATGTACTCTGATGTGGTTCAAAGAACACTTGTTTATTTAAAACAGCTTATTTTAAAACAAGGCTTTTTGTTTTCTTTCTTTTTTTTGTTCCTGGCATGATACAGCAGCTAAAACGTTCTGCTTTCTGACCTTGGCTTGTCAGATTTGTCGTAACAGGGGACAGCATATTTGCACTGAGTCTGCCAGCATGGATTTTCAGGGGCTGGGAGAGGCTGCTCACTTTTAGGGCTTGGTTGTATAGTGAGGAGAATTTCATTCTGCTGTCACGATGTCCTGAAAACTGTCTATTCATGCAATTGGAGTCTTTCTCCCTAACTATCCCCAAAAGCTGTGTCTGATGTTACGCAGGCCATTCCCAGCCCAGTCTCGGTGGGGTAGCTGGGCATCTTGCCTGTTTCTTAGCGCTTACGTTCACGCTGTATCACTGCAGTCTGTCTTACTTACGGTAAGCAGTGTCTGGAATAGCTGGCACACCCGCCGCTGGGGACCGGCGCTGGGACTCCGTGTGCACACGCCGATGGCACTCGGCATCCCGCGAGTCTCACTGAGGTCAGGACAAAGTGGGGAGGGGGGACAGATTTCTGGCTTCTCAGGAGCTCTGACCAGTATCTCTGTGAAGCGGCAGTGACAAATCGGTGTGAAAGCACCTGCTTTCTAAATTTCTCTTCCCACTTTTTTTGAAAGTCGGCGTGGTTCAACCCAGAGCCCTCAGCAGCAGCCTGGCAGCTCCCAGGACTAGGCCAGGGTTTGCCACGGGGTGGATGACAAGCCACTGTGCTTCCCTGCAACTTGTTTTACCCACCTGCAAAAGGTCTCTGTTGGTCTTCTGGTAAAGCCCTTAGGGATCTGTAAAGGAAAAATTTCATTTTCTGTGAAGAAAAATATTACAAGCGAAGTAACATCTTTCTTTTTTCCAGGCAAAAAGGGACAGTTCTTGCTGGAGGTGCAAAGCAATATTCTTCACACATTCCACACTGCAAATACCAAGGGAATCTCATCAAACATATTCCATTTCATCTTTAGGCTGAAGCCAAAGCCGTACCTCCTCCCAAGGAACTAGGGAGCTGCAGGATCACTAGGATGACGTCATTCTACTTGGTTATAAAACATGCTGCACGCTGAACTTGGCGCTCAGCACGCTCAGGTTGAGCTAAGAGCTAATGTAATGAACTCTGGGGAAGGATTTACATCAAATACCACTTTGGAATATTAAAGACAGACAGGACCAACTTCTCACTTGAATATTTACACACTGGCTAAATTCCTCCTTTCATTTCAAAACCAGGCAATCACCTTTTTCACTTCCTCTCTAAAAATGTGTGCATTCCTGTGCTATTTCACTGCCTCAAGAGAAACGTACGTGATTAAAGAATGAAGTAACTTCTGTTAATTACCATAGACTGAACTAAGATTAGTCTTAGCTCTAGCAATGACTCTTGCCACTCGAGGGGGGGAGCAAGCAAACCAAGAAAAGGGAGATTCAGATTTCAACAAGTGTCCACAGCTGCTCGTATTTGCTAATGTAACCTCAAAGGCAGAGGTGCCTGCGAACGCTCCTGAACTTCAATTYGCATGTGGGAGTACAATACAAAAGACCTTGCATACATATCCACACTGCATGCAGTAGTAACGCAGTGCTCACAAGCTGTTTTAGTTAACTATGTTTGTGTTCTCCTTCTGCCTATGGATACCAGTGTACGGCTTTCAGCCATTGGAGGGTATTTTTTCAGGCTCACTTTAACTTGAATCAGAAAAAGATTTTCTTGTGGTAAAAATTATTGTAAGCAGCAAAAGTCAGTTTGAAAGGCAGGATTTAGTCCCAGCGTTATAGCTGTGTGTTTGAGGGAGATCCACAGCCAGTGGAAGTTAAGGGAAGGACTCCTAGCAAATGGGATCAGGAGAAAAATGGAAGACAGAGAAGCTGAGAGGGGAAAAGTGGAACATCAGGCCAGTGTTGCCTGGCCTGGGAAAGACTTACTGTTAAACCACAGGCAGGGCTTGAAGGTTCAGGACTTCAAAGGTGTTCAGAAGCCTCAAATCCATTTTGCTTAGTGGCTCTGGGTCCTCTGGCCTTTTCTAACTCAGTTCCCTTGCTTGTTAAAGAGGATGCTAACACATAGCTTTGCAGAGTTCACAAAGCTAAGTTCACTGAGGTTTGTCTGGGAAGTGTGGGAGGAGATTCTTAAAGATGTTAAACAAGGGAAAAAAAGGAAAACATGAGACACTTTGCCCTAGTAACATTCAAAGCAGGCACCGAAAGCAGCCAGTGGAGTCACAACACAGAAGTCCTTTGCCCACAGAGCTATAGCATCAGCAGAACAAAAAAAAGCTGAAGCACCTCGACATCCCCTTTGTTCTGAACCAGCAGTACAGGCTGCACAGGGACATGGAGGTAATTTAAAAGCTCGTTTTCTGCATCCAAACATCACGTCAGGATGAAATGTAATCCAACCTGCTATCATTTAACGAGCACCCCTGGGACCACTGTACCTTGGAGGCATGATGTCACAACGTCAGCAGAGAGATTATTTGTTTTGAAGCTTGTGAATAGCTCTGAGACTTCATTTCAAAGTGCTCCACGCAGGGTCATGACTCAAACCCTTCTGGTCTCACAGAAGGGTACAACTGACTACAGTTTCCCTGTGCTGTTTCTGAGCATCCTGTAAGGGATTAGTAGATATTTAATTTTATTATCCTTTCTTCTCTTTTATGGAGGAATGGCTTTGTCATTGCTTCAATTCCTTCATGTTCATGACACATTTTCTTAAGTGTCACATCAATGATGTCTCTACTGAGATAAGCAGAGACAGCCACAGCAAAAAGCACTGCAACAAAAACCAAGGCATTCATTCCATTTCAGGCAATCTTTAATTTATATAYAGCCATTGGGAAAATTGTAGTATGAAAGCCATCTTCAGACCTGTGACATGGTAGCTGTGCGTGACACCTGTCTGGTTTCTCCTTTTGTAAGAATAAGCAATTATTACGCAGAATTTTATACCTATTCCTTGAAGGGACCAAGATATTCATCTAGGGCAATTTGCTGAGAAGCCAACTTTTTTTTTAAACCAGATTATAATAGTTCAGACTCACCTGGAAGCAACTAAAGTGATACCCAGGTTTAGCAGCGGTATTACCCGATTGAAAGTATGCAGCATGGAAAATAGAGCCAATCATTCTGAATGGGTGAATTGCTGAATTCTAATGCTGAATTGCTGAACCTTGTTCCGTTTTAAAACACAAAGCTTTAAGATTAAAACCCCAGAGGTGCATAAAGGACCCCTCCTTCATCACGTCTACATTGGAATTTACTCTTGTATTAGCATTAAAGCAAGAACAAATGAAAAGTGCAGACACTGTATAAGACTGCCAGCCTGTCTGAGATTGGGAATAACTTCAAGCATACTCTGAGTTTATTCCAGTGTTTTCCCTTCCATGGTGAAGGACCATCAGTAAAGCCATGGTTTCTGTCCCAAGCAGAGCTCCATCACTGAGTGACAGTTCAAAAAGCATGGGAAGAGATACTAAACTGGGAAGGCTTCAGAGGACAGGGTATGTGATGTTGCTATGTAATCTTGGAGAAGAAAGGAAGGGGATCTGGAAGGGCTGAAGAATTTGCAATGGGATCCAAAGACATTTGGATCCTGGAGCGATGAGTATCCCATTAGAGCTATTGCTCCTCCACAGCAAGGCCCCTGCTGCAGCACGGGCAGCAGCCTGGAGTTGCCCCCCCTGAGCCTGCACAGCCTCACACTGCACAGAAGGCTTAAGAGGTGTAGCTTGCAGAGGGCAGCTCAGTGGAAGAGATCTTAGGTGAGGATCAGGCATGGTGGTTCCAGACTTTAATTATAATCTGTCCCTGGCAACAGCGAAATTTAGATGGACAACAGAACGAACAGAGCTGCATTCAGTGGCTGCAAATCAGTGTTTTATGTTAAGTGAAATTATTGTACACCAATATGGACATAAATCTGGCTGATACAGAGGGTTGATTAGCAGAGCTCTACACTCCAACTAATGGCATTAAAGATGCAGTGTGAATTTCAGGGAATTAATCATATTGATCACATATTTTCAATCATGATGCATCAGGCATTTTTATAGCAGATTAAATTAACTGCTTTTACCATTCATTAATATAACCCAGAATATTAACTATGCTTATGAAGAAGTATTTTTACCCCCTTCCTGCAGACATTCTCGGGGCCCATATGCTGTTACTTTTCCTCTCCTATCCTCATTGCAGCAGATAAGTGGAGGAGATATTGATGGTGTGATGCAGCTTCCCTCTATTGGAGCCAGAGTAGCTTTTCCTTGAACTAGGCACAGAAGCCTGCATGCAGTAGAAGAGTTTAATGCCAGGTGGCAAATTACAGCTAATTACAATAGGTGAATGTATAGGGAAACACAATGTAATATTGCCAGGAAAACAACCTATCTAGCAGCCAACTCTCCCTCTCCTTGCATGCTCCCTTTGAAAATAGGATACTTTTTTTTTTCAGCCTTCAGTGGAAATATATCTGCTCTTTCAGCATCGATTGTAGAACCCCTGGAAGATCGACAAGGACCTCTGTCCTGCTATTGTCAGTGAGACAGTGGCATGGTCTGGGCGCTCCTAGGCAGGATCTGAGCCCCACCGGCTTAGGCAATATACACGCATCAATGAACTAAAGGAAATTATGAAAGAGAATTCCCTGCCCCGACAGCACATAACCCGAATTCGATGTAGGAAGGGAGAGCACACAAGCAGGGTAAAGGCAGCACTGGCAGAAAGGTGTGACACAAACTTGAACAGTAATGAGCTACAAATGGTGGTGGTCCATGAGTCTCATCGGCTTGGAGATGAAGGAGAAACACAGAAACAGGTAACACCTGGAGAGGTCACCTGTTTCTTTCTTACCTGCTTTAAGGCTCCTACTGCCGCAGTCCCTGAACTGCTCCATCATCCACCTCTCCCTGCTTGTGCTTCTTCAGGAATGGTTCAAAATGTCTCTAAAGTCGATTGCCTCTGCACTGACAACAGTCAGCAATTCTTTCAGTGCTTTTGGAGTGCCTTTCTGCCTACCGGGAAGGCTGACAGGATACTCTTCCAGTCCTTCCGTGCAATACAGCGTGGCACTGCTTTTAGCTGTGAAGAGACTTGTCCAAGGGCAYGCAGGGTTTTGATGGGCTTGCCGAGGGCAGGCCACCAACACAGGGGCTTGCCAGCCATATACCACCTTTCATCACCCTTATGCCSACCCAAACCCCCTCAACTCTTTCCTTCCCCAGACAGCTAGTTATTTTTAAAAGAATTTCATGTATCTGTTAGTCTGCAAACTACAAAGTGAATACACATTTCAAATTAAATGGCTAGGACTTTGACACTTCTTAAAATATACATTTTATTATTTTCTGGTGTTTGCTATGAAGGTTTCATTCAAATTGTGAAGGTACACAGCCTTTACAAACTTCTGGAGTTAAAGGTTTTTGTTGGTGGTTTTATGTTCTGTTTCTTTCATGGCAGAGGAAAATACATAGGCTATAAAACGTTGAAATTCATTAGTTGCTTAGTATTACCTCTTCATATATGCTGTGGAATGCTTTGTAGAAATACTATATAAAATAAGGCAGACTTTGACAGGGAATTCAGTCATAAAATTTCATGGGAGAAAACAAAAAGTTCCAACATATTATTATTTTTGTAGCCAAGGGAAGATCAGGTGGTTGTCACTGATTTGTGGGAGAACTACTGCAGTTCTGGTGCTCAGACAGTATACATTTCTTGTTTATTCTACTATTCTCAAGTGAGACCTTTTCAATAAAACTTATTTTAATTAACATAAATCAGACAATATTTAAACATACACATCTATCCTTACAGTGCAATAAAAATGTATCATTGTATAGTATTTTGTATTTGCATTATGAAAATAAAAGGTCTGTACATCAATTAAATGTATATTAATGAGTATGAATCATGTAAATTTGTAATGCATCTAAAGTTGGCTTTGGCTTTTAAGTATTTATAAATTCATAGAAAATATTGAACATCTAACAAAATAAATAAAACATATCATTTTAATCATAGATGCTAACGATCAACCTCAAAAATTCTTGTGTTCTTTTTTACATTTGCTACTAAATTTCTTAGAGAGAACTCACTTTCAGTAGTGCTCAGAAGTGAATGATTGCACCTTCTGTGATGTGAAAAAATAGAGTACATCTATTTTTCATAGATCAAAAATTCCTTCAGAGAGTTGCATTTTAAATGTCTGATTGTTCTACATAACTGTCTTAAGTGCTTATAAAAAGCATGTAGCTTTCTCATAAGAGCGGTGAGTCTCTATTAATATATTTCTTTTTCACTTGCAGGATTGAGGATTAAGCAGAATCTTCTTCTAGTGAATGTCCTTTTTATGAGGATTCTTCAAGGTCTTCCAGCTTCACATACTGGTATGAAGATATTGCAAAAATATGTTCACTGATAAACCCTCTTCAGTACAAGTACTGCAGCAATCCAGTGTAATTCCACTTGGTAGGCTTATTTCATTRGAGTCCACACATGGTAGTTTGTGGAAGTCAACTGCTGACCTCATGTTCTCTTGAATTTGAAAGTTCCCCAAGCGCATGGGCTAGCCTTACTGTAATACTGAAGAGACCAAAACAAATCTGAAATCACATGAATAAGAGTGAGCTTGAATAAATATGCATCTGGTTAGTAAATTACACACCATGGTCTAATTGCTATTCTGGTGGTGGTCGAAGGCTCCGCAGCTTCCTTTCATCTAGTCCTTTCCAGTATTTAAAGTTATTATCCAGATGCTGCATCAAATTTGGCAGGTCTGCAAATGCTGGGGAAGAAAGGGCAGAGTGTATTTAGTTTGCAGAATTGAAACAGTCACATGATTCTGTCTGCTTAAATATCACTTGAAATGTCTGGGCAACTGTGTTAAGTAAGAAAGCTTAAATCTGTCATACTGGTACTTGAAATGGCTTTGGCTGTGTTGCTCTCGTCACTCATGTATCACTCATGCCACTGAGAACAGTTCTGTAAGTCTACTTAATACTGGTATTGCAAGTCCCAGCAAAGGGACCCAGTTTTCCAGGAGGGGCATAGCTAATTATGCCTGTAATTATTCTGCTTCATCAAATCTCAATCACATGTCATGATCTGGCATTCAGGAGAGTCACATTTCTGACCACTTTTACCATGGAGGCAGCACTTGGAAGGAAATAGCTGCTCCCCCAAGCAGTTTCCAGACTGTAGAAATTTGTCTTGAAGAATTACTGATATTAACATAAACAAAATGACTGTGCCCAAAGTGCTACCAAGGAGAACATGTTCTGTTCTCCATTTACAGAGAAGCAAGCTTAAAATGAAGAAAATTAAACATTGCCTGAATCTAAGGTGATAGACTGGTGGAGCCACACGCTGCCATCCCTGAGACAAAGGCAGCAGGTGGAGGCTCCCCAAGAAGCCGAGGACCCCCTTCCCTCTTGCCACCRTCCAGAAGGCGGGGACCTAAGAGACSTCGGGGAATGGAAACGGGTCCCTGTGCGGCGTGGCAGGCGAATCCCTTCCCGGCCTCCCTCACCTTCCCGGTTGCCCTTACAAAACAGATATGGGGCTCTGGAGCTTGAGGGCCAGGCAAATGCGGAAGCGGAGGAGGG